>CM064531.1:14826004-15046004 GCA_032716605.1 Paralithodes platypus
AAAATAACAAATAGGGATGTAGGGAAGAAGGGGTCTGCCTCGTATGGGCCAATAGGCCTTCTGCAGATTTCCATTTTTCTTATGTTCATGTGTTCTTATTGATTTAATCGTGGTATATTGATCTTTAGCGTTGTGTTTATAAAGGAGAATATCAATCTTTGTATTGGACTGCATTTGTACTGGGTATTATTATTGATAAAATAAAAGTGAAGGATAAATTCAATATCTATTATATTTCTGCACCCCAACCATCTGATTAAAGGTAATTAACCAATTGCGAGTTTGAGGCTATAAGGAAGTTGGAGCCGTAAGCTTCGATATAGAATAGAAATTACCCATTTAAGGGGAGATGGTCGGTTTTTCTGGACATCCTTCTCCCTCATGCTTAGCCCCAATAGTTTTCAGAATACAAGACGTTCGGCCCATTACTTAGGCGATTTTAAGACCCTTCGCCCCTTTTCTTTGTCAATATTAAGAGTGTTTGTGTAATGTAGGTGTCGATTTTTTCCTGGTGAACGATAGTGAGCCTGTAATTGAGGAGGAACCGGCCTACCGAAAAGTGTACAAATATATCCTGAAGGGAGATCCTGGTGTTGTTTGTCCATTAAACATATAAAAACACCCACCCAAGACCCTCCTTCAGACTAAATTTGTAATTTTTTTATAGAAAACTATCACAGCCGAAGGCCAGTTCCTCATTATGTATTTATGTATATATTTATTTAACTCCATGCAGTACATAGCCTACATGTTATAATACAACAAAAAAGAATGAGCTGAGCTCACTAAGCGTTAGAACAGCTACAATATTCTAATTAAGGAAACTTCTACACAATAAAAGAGAAACAGCTCTGTACGTTAAAAGAGAGAAAACAAACATAAACATGAATAAAATAACATAGAGATGGGGAAAATAAAATAATGTATTTCATTACCGGTACTTGTTGGAGTGTTTTGTGTATGAATGTGTATACATATATATATATATATATATATCAATATATATATATATATATATATATATATATATATATATATATATATATATATATATATATATATATATATATATATATATATATATATATGTTAGTAAAGCCAGGTAATACATTTTCTTTAATACATACGAGGTTGTAAGAAATGGCAATTTCTGTGTTGGAAATGTTATTATTCAAAGTTTCCAGGTCTCTGATGAGTTTTCGCTGGGTGGCAGGAAGTAGATGAATGAGATGAGCAAAATTCATGGTGGTACAGGGTTACATAAATGTACATGATGATACAGGATATACGACGCGTTTCACTGGACAACCAGCATTATCAAGTAAGGGAAGAATGATATAAAAGGTAAACAGGAAGGGTATATATAGAGGGTGGAGGATCAGAGGAGGCGAAAATCAGTGGGCAAAAGTCTCCTATTGGTGGAGGGGTATTCTAGGAGTGCAAAAGGGGGAACCGCTTCACGCAGGCGGCGCACTGGATGCGGGATGGTGTTGGTCGGTCGGCGGGGTCAAAGCTGATTGGCTGCATGTCGAGGGGCGTGGCCTAAGTTGCGGAGTACGTGTGGCGCCGGCAGAAGACGAAGCTGAAGGAGGTAGCACGGGGGGCTGTGTCAAGGGCACCGGGGGGCAATTGGGCGGCGTTAGGTCCTGTAGGGTAGTGACTTTTGGCAGAAGGAAGGATCTGAAGGTCTAGAGTTTGGTTGTAGATGTTAGGATGTAAGGCTTGGATATATAACACTTCGAGTATAGGTAATCTCCTTGGGTCACTTTCTTTATCGAGTATGGTGGTGTGTTTCTCTAACTCGTTGCGTGTGAGGTGGGGGTGAGATAGTGGTCTTTGAAGGCTCCAGCCTGAAGGTGAAGAGTTAACCGACGTGAAAGACGAGTCTGCGTCATGCCAATATATGAGTGAGGTCCACAGTCCTCATAATTACAAGTATGTTGGTAAATGACGTGATCGTCGGTCATCGGGCTCCTTATCTTGGTGGAAGCTGGTTTGTTGCGGAGAACGAGGTTGGAGGTCTTGGGGGATTTGTAATAAATTATTAATTTGATTTTGTTTTCCGGGTTGGTTGGGTGGACATGCTTGGAGATTATTTCTTTTAAGACGGCCTCGTCATTTTTGTGTTCAGAGTACATGTAATTGCGGTAGAAGATCTTAATTTCATTGGGGGGGTCAATGTTGGGAGGGCTTTGGGTGTACCATTTTTCAAGATGGTGGTTGATGGTGCTGGAGATGTCGGAGTTGGAGTATCCATTATTCACTAAAACTTGGGATAGTCTTTCTAGTTCCTGGTGGGTGTCGGCCCAGGTAGAGCAGTGCGTGAGGGCTCTCCTTATATAGGCGGAAATGGAGGATAGAAGATAACGGCGGGGGCATTCACTATCGCCGTTGAGGCATTGTCCTGTGTTAGTTGGTTTAGTGTAGACGGTGGTTTTGAACCCATGGTCGTTCAGAGCTACGAGGATGTCGAGGAAGGGGAGTTGTCCATTGTTTGATTATTCAAAGGTGAAGTTAAGTCCGGAGGAGGTCATGAAGCGACGCTGGATTTCCTGTAGTTCGTGGAGGTCCTTGATTTGCACGAAGATGTCATCCACATATCTACAGTAGACGGCGGGTCGTTGGGCAGCTAGGAGCTCTTCCTCGATGGTACCCATAAAAATGTTCGCAAAAAGAACTCCTAGGGGGCTTCCCATCGCCACACCGTCTATCTGCTTGTACATGTTGCCCCGGGGGCAAAGGAAGGGGGCCTCCTTGGTACATAGCTCCAGTAGTGTTTTCAGGGCCTTCTCCGGGATGTCCAGTGTTGGTGTATCAGGTGTGACGCTCCTGCATAGTAGACACGTGCGGGCATGCGCGCGCGTCGGCTGCCCAGCCGTTTAGAAACCGGCTGGCTTTTCCTTAGTATATATCCTACGACAATGTAACTAATGTCTGGGAAATTCTTATGTTGTTTCACAGCTTGTAGCTGCCCTTATTCTTAACCAACGCATCTTAGTATATTTTATTCTCAATAGTTGATTGTTTCATTATAATATATAAGATGTAAGTCTAGTGAGAGTGGGAGGAGACGAGCGGGAGAGAGAGACCGGCTGGGGGACGTTGCTTCACGCAGAGAGTCCAGCTTGGGACGAGCCTGATGTTGCCACGTGCATTTGATAGCAACGATAGGCTTAGTTTCGACTCACGCCAGGGGTAGAGGATTTTGACCCGGCAACTGTGTTGAGTGTTGCCAAGCATGGGATGTATTTTGCATGCCTAGGGTGGGGTCCAGAGAGATTCAAGACTCAGAGCTCACCTCACTGTCGTACCCTTCGGACCCCCCTGATATCTATCCCTCTCAACCCCACTTAGAAACTTTCTCTCATACTTTGTATACCTTCCTTCCACTACTTCACCAGTTTATTTAATTACCCCATCCCCTTGATAGACCTTATATCTATTATTGTATTAACAACGAGCTCTCAGATAACTAGATAGGATTTTGGGCCTTATGCAGAGACGTAATTGTTAATGAGACCTAGGAAGCTTTTTTGTTGTCTCATATTTGGTGTTTTCATGCTTGCTAGTGTGTTCTTGTGTCAGGTTAGCAGGGGCTAGACCGGAGGGGAGGCTTTTTGCGATCCTTTAAGTAAAGTCTGCTGGTGCGAGTCCTGTGGACCCGCACGACTTTACTAGGATACCCGTGGGAGTCTGGGGGCATTTTCTTGTCTGTGTCCCTGTGTGTCTAGTGTTGTGTTGTGTGAGGGCCCTTGCCTAGTCCACTCAGCACTGAGCTAGCACGTCTTGCTTTTGTTTTAGGGTCGCCAGGAGAGAGTCAGATACTTGCGATCTGAGTCTCTCAAGAGAGCACCCTTTCAATTAGAGTAATTTGGCGCACAGACTTGGGAACGTCCCTAGGCTAGAGCAGGTGGCTCAGCCCGGGTATCCGAAGCCTATATCCTTCCGGCTAGACCTCTGCCACCTGGCAGATTAACAGCTAGGGGTTTATTATTTCTGCATGCTTGTTATTGTGCCACAGTTTACCGTTTTTGTGAGCATTGTGAGCCAGGGTGTGGCTTAGAGACTCTGTCCGAGCAGGCTTGCCTGACTAAGAGTGAGAAGCACACCTGTATGTGGTAATGTTGCGAGTTGCTGCCTTTATTTAATTATACCTATGCCTTTATACACTGTATGGCCTATCACTAGTATTTATTCCTGCTTATGAGTTAAGAGTTCTCTAAATCCGTAACATATTTTCTTTGCTAAGCATCAGATCCTACAGTAGCCGCATGCAGTTTAGAAACCCGCATCTTGTCTACCTGTACGATGTTTTGAGGACTGTTTGCTTTCACCTTCTTTTACGCAGGGGTGATTAGTTGTATTAATTAACGTAACGTTAAATGTACTTTCTTCTAGTTTGTTATTAAATTGTTTCTGCAATTTAATTCCGTTATCAATCTTTTCCTTGAAGCTTTAAGTCAACTTAATTGTGTGATCTTTTATATAGCCTGCTTGACTATCAGCAGTCTATAGTGCGTGCACCCTGTAACCGAGTCATAGGATTCCTCGTTGTCCAGGCAGGACTCTTGACGGTTTAGGGTGGTTTGTTGCCTGGGTTTATAGATAAGGGTTGGATCTAGCGTTTTCCGTTGTTGCTTGTTGCCGCATACCTAGTCCAATAGAAAGAGCCCAGTGTTCATATATCCCAGGACATAACAAATGGCAACCTTGCCAGGATTTACTGAACAGTGGAATATAGTGGTCATTTGTTTTGAGATTCCTTATGATTAGAGGAATACAGTGGACATAGAGTTTTTTTTTTGGAGCAACCAATATAACACATTAAAGACTTTAAATAACATTAGTATATACATACTTGCATAGGAGATAAGGCACATTCTATAACCGTGATAATTACTGCAGTACAAAAACATGTCTAATACATCAGAACACAGTGGTGGGTCAGGTCACTATACGGGCTCGGAGGGAGAAAGACCTGTGGAGTGGCTAGTCGATAGCGAGGAGGGTGCTAGAAGATGTTTAGAGGTGCCCCTTACCGCTGCCAGGGTGTTGAAGCTAAATAAGTATGGCTTAAAGTGTGTGGCAGGTCTTCAGGGTCACCAGGGTTTAAGTGGCATGAGGAAAGATCAGCTGAGGACTTTGATATTGGGTTTAGAAGGGAGAGACCTGAGTGGAGAGGCGACTGGGGGCCCCGGTCCCCAGCCCCCCCCCTCCACTCTACCCCCATATCAAACGTCAGGGTGCCTGAATTTAGTACATACCCCCAAGTTGATGGTCAATGGCAGCGTGGAATTCAATCACAGGGACCCTCTCCATTAAATGCATCTTCCCCTCCTCAAGGGTTGACTCCAGATTTGTTGTTTCGGCTTGAGATGGCCAAGGTTGAGGCCGCCGAAAGACAGGCTAGAGCTCAGGTTGAGGCTGCCGAGAGACAGGTTAGTGTGCAGGCTGAGGTTGCTAGAGCTCAGGCTGAGGCTGCAGAGAGAACAGCTATACGAGAGGCTGAACTGCAGGCAGAGTCTACTAGGTATCGGGCTGACAAGGAGCTGGAGAGATCTCGAGTGGAGGTAACAGGGCGAAATATTGGGGGAGGTAACAGACATCGGGACCAATCATTGTCGCACCTGCTTAAACTAGTTCCTGTGTTCGATGAATTATGTGTGGCTGAGTTTTTTATGCGATTTGAGAAGAAGTGTCAGGAACACCAGTGGCCTCAGGAAAAGTGGGCAGCATTAGTTTCATCAAGACTCCTAGGAAAGGGGCTAAAAGCGTATGATGCACTACCTTTAGAGTCCTGTGTAGTTTATGATGAGCTAAAGAAGGCTGTGCTACGGGCCTATGAGTTACAACCAGAAACTTACCGCTTGAAGTTTCGGGGTGTTACTAAGGGCAAGGATAGTACCTTCCTAGAACACGCCCGGGACTTGTCTGATGCGCTACGACATTGGCTGCGTTCCGAGAGGGCAGCTACTTTTGAGGAGTTGAGTGAGCTGGTTCTCTTGGAGCAGTTCTTTAAGTGCACAGGTTGGGACTTAACATTAAATATAAAGGAACAAAATCCTAGAACTCTCCAGGAGGCAGCAGAAATGGCTGACCTCCGACTGTCATTAATTCGAGGGTGCGGAGCAGCAGCTAGGAGTGAGTCGGGTGCAAAGGATCGTACCCCTCCTCCTCCCAAGAATTTTGATTCACATAAATACACAAAACCATCTAACACTGACAATAAAACTGAACATAAACCAAATACCATCCCGTATAAGAAGTCTAATGGTACCTCCCACTCCCAAGGGAAACCAAAGAGTAAAGAGTGCTTTGCATGTCACAAGGAGGGTCACTTTGCAATTGCTTGTCCGAACAAGCCACCAAACAAGGTTGTGTCATTGGTCCGCAGCATAGGGGTGTCGCCTATATCTTCTGAGTTTGCCAAGGGTAGTTCGTCAGAGGTTGGGACACAGCCTGTGTTCAAGAGTCCGGAAGGCTCGAACCCTGTCCGCGACGTCTTTGGGGGTCATAGAGGGCATGGTTTTGTGAGGTGGGCTGGCGAAAGGCGAGGAGTTGAGCTATTGCGTGATACGGGGGCTTCTCAGACCTTGTTAAAGAACTTTACTGGTAGGCCGATTAACGCTGCTCGGGTGGTGGTAGTTCAGGGGATCAATGCTACGAAGTCCTACCCGCTGGTGCGGATGGAGCTGGAGGTGGGTGGTGTGGCGAAGGAGCTGGATGTCGGAATTGTAGAGAACTTGCCTGTTGGGGGCGTCGACCTCCTCCTCGGCAACGACTTTGCGGTGCCTGCTTCTAAGGTTTCACCCTTGGTCGTTGCCGAGAAGGCGGCCGACGTTAGTAGGGAGGAACAGGAGTGGGTTGAGAAGTGTAGCGTACAAACCATGGCATGTGTTGTGACGCGTTCCCAGACATCCGGAGCCTTGCAGCCACCACCTCAGTCTATCAAACCGCGGAGGAAAGGTCACAAGAAAACGGGAAGTGTTGGTTAATTGGAGAGTTTTGAGCCGGCAGTGTTTCTTGGTGACTCATTATTGGCACCTATGTTAGAGTCTGGAGAGGCCCCGGGGCCTGTCACCGCTAGTGCAGGTGCAGGGCAGGAAGATACTCTGCGACAGCCTCGTTATGCGCAGCGTGAGGAAAGGATGGCTCGGCGGGACATTGGAGGTGGAAATAAATTATTTAAGATGAACTTGGATAATCTCGCACCTGCTGATATATGTTCCTTGCAGCTGGAAGATCCTGAAGTAAGGGCGTGTGGTAATGGTGCTGTCGAACTGGAGAGCGATGGGGATGCGCAGCCTGGTGATTTTTTCTTGTCCGAGGGGATCTTGTATCGGAGACATCAGGATCCCAAGAAAAAGTGGGATGGCGGGTCAGGATTAGTGGACCAGTTAGTAGTACCGAGGGTGTGACGTGAGAGCTTATTGAGATTAGCTCATGATGTGCCTTTGGCAGGGCACCGGGGGGCACGTAAGACGGAGGCAGCTCTGAGCAAGCTTTTCTGGTGGCCTGGGTTAAAGGCGAGTGTCGTGTCATGGGTGTCATAGTGTCACACTTGTCAAGTTGTTAGGAAACCCAATCAGGTCATCCCGAAAGCCCCGTTACAAACCATCCCTGTCATTGGGCCGCCCTTCAGCAAAGTAGTTATCGATATGGTTGGCCCATGGCCCCCCACTAGTGCCGGCAATAAATTTGTACTAACTGTAATGGATGTAGCAGCACGGTATCCAGATGCTTACCCCATGCGCAACGGGATGGCTAAGACTGTTGTCAAAAACCTACTTGTCTATTTCTCTCGTTATGGCTACCCTCAGGAGATCCAGTCTGATCAGGGATCCAATTTTACTTCTGCTCTGTTGAAGCAGACCATGCAGCAACATGGGATAGTGTCTGTGGTGTCATCTGCCTACCATCCCGAGAGTCAGGGAGTTTTGGAAAGGTGGCACTCGACTCTCAAGAGTATGTTGCGGTGTTATTGCATGGAAAATGGGAAGGACTGGGATCTAGGTCTCCCATACGTTTTATTTGCTGCGAGAGAAGTACCTGGGGAGAGCTTGGGATTTAGCCCGAACGAGTTGGTTTTTGGACACAGGGTCAGGGGGCCCCTCCACCTAGTCAAGGAGATCTGGGAGGGAGTCACAAAGCTATGCTCGCTTCTAAAGTATGTAGTTGAAACCCGTGAGAGAATGCTAAAGAGCTTGGAGGTAGCAGGTCGGAACCTTAAGAGTTCACAAGCTCAGATGAAGGACAGATACGACCAGAAGGTGAAGCTGAGGGAGTTTGAAGTAGATCAGGAGGTACTGATACTACTGCCTCTGGTGGGACACCCCTTGTCTGCCAAGTATTCTGGTCCGTATCGGGTTGTAAGGAAGGTTTCTGATCTCGACTATTTAGTAGCTACTCCTGATCGTAAGAAAAAGAACCAACTTTGCCATGTAAATCTGATGAAAGAGTATGTGAGGCACCCCTCCGAGCCTCTCACTGTCCCGGTGTTGATCTGCAGCGATCGTGGTGGAGAAGGAGGAAGGGACAGTCAAGCTGCGGGGGAGGATAATTGGGATTGTCATGTTTCCGCGGATCAGTGGGCGGGGAATTCTAGACAAGTGGCTCACGAGTTGATATTGCACCTGCCTGAGCAACAGCGTGTAGCTGTGCAGCACTTGTTTGATTCAAACCCAGTTGTTTTCGCGGAGCATCCTGGCCTCACTACTCAAGCGGTGCACGATATCGATGTTGGGGACCACCCGCCCTTTAAATCAGTGCCATACCGTGTTCCCCCTATTAAATTACCAGCACTTAGGGAAGAGCTGGATTATATGCTGCAACGTGGGCTGATTTCTGAGGGTGCAGTAAGGTGGACTTCCCCAGTCACACTGCAGCCCAAACCAGATGGCAAGGTGCGGTTTTGTATAGATTTCTGCAGATTGAATGGTTTAACCCCCACAAATGCCTATCCTCTCCCACGCGTGGACGACAGTGTGGATAAGATAGGAAAAGCCAAGTTCCTCACTAAGATGGACCTTGTTAACCCTGGAGAGGTAACGCTCAAAAACGTTTTTTAATAGGTTACGTAGTTGTGAATTTGCAACATCGACTTTGACCCCAAATATCTCCCAAACCAAAAGACTTAGATATTTTTTGAACATTGCTAAATATAATATAAGGATCCCTTAATGTTATGTTAGAATATGGTGTATATTGAAACATTGTTAGTATTTCTAATGAATTTAATAAAAAAATAAGTATAGTAAAAAAAATAGGTTCTTCATACAAATATAAAAAAATACTCAAGTTGTCTTGAGGGGACTGGGACTCTGGGGGCGTGGACGGCAATGGTGAGGTAGGTTGGAGTAGGAGTAGCAGCCCTGAAGACCCCATAGGCTGAGAGACTTGCGGAGTTGAAAAAAAGGTTACAAAATTTTCCAAAAAAAAATCGGTCATTTTGAACTATGCGGGTGGGTACCTGAATATTCTTGGATTCATACCAATTCAACACAGAGATTGCCACATGGGTCCTAGTATGACCCCAAAGTGTAATAATTGAAATTGGAGCAATGTAAATACTACCAACAAATCCTTATGTGGAGGTAACTGAAAAAGGGGCACAGAAATTTGGAAAAATTTGGAGGAAAAAAAATCGTGGGGCACTATTTATCAATGAATGTTGCTGATTTTCACCACAGTTATACTCTAGAGCATGCCACACAACATGTAACCATATAAAAGGTGATAACTTGAACGTCGGACCGCCCATCTAGCGAGGGCGCTCCAGGCCAGATTTGGTTCTGGATCCCGAGAAGTCTCATCTTGGCCTGGTATCACCCCTGGAAGCCTTAAATATTTATGGATTGCAACGAAATTTGAAATGGAGGTTCCTTTATAATGCCTTTCTATGTAGTGTGAATAAAAATGAAATCTGAGTATAATTAATGCCAAAAATATGCTGCAAATTAACAACATTGATAATTTTTACCTATAAAAGTTGAAGAAATAAACATATAAGCCTCTGAAATTACACTGTATGTTACCTATTTTACCTGAACTTGTACTAAGGAACCTCATAAACAATATACAACAAATGGGAGGGGTTTCACCTTTAGGAGTGGCATCCGTCACAAGTTGAAATGATGTGGTTGTGGCAGACGGGAAATGAAAAAAGAACCTGATTTAGTAAAATATTTACAGACGCCCAATATGGCAATATCAGACAGGCTAGCGTGTGTGTGAGTCATGGTCCGTTATCTGGCTAAGTTGCCTATTAGTCTTAGATCGATATCTCCAACACATTCGTGAAAAAAGTACATTATGTGCAACTATCAACATTCAATAAAGTTACGTACCAGGTTATGTAGTAGTTTATTCGCAACGTCGGGTTCTGGTTTGAACCTGTTGGCGAGGACCGAGAGCGTCGCACCTCCGCTCACGGCTGGAGATACCCGTACACTGCCTGACTGCAGGCCGATATCCCTCGTATTGGACGTGTGAGCTGCGCGGCGACCAAATAACGCGTTTTGCACACCTCTCGCGTGCGCATTTGCAACGGGGTTTCCTCTCCAGGGTTAAGGGTTATTGGCAAGTGCCCTTTGTCTGGGTTTGTGTTGGACGGTGCCACATATCGTTGCCATGTTATGCCATACGGGCTGAAAAATGCCCCTGCAACGTTTCAGAAATTAATGAACGACATTGTAGCCGACATTCCCAACTGTACGGTGTACCTAGATGATGTCATAATATACGACGATGATTTTAACAGTCACTGTGCTCACATCGGACAGCTTTTTAATAAACTGAATGAAGCAGGTTTGGTGGTGAACCTGGGTAAGTGCGATTTTGTCAAAGCCACAGTTTTGTACCTGGGGTTCGAGGTGGGGATGGGTCAGGTGTGCCCTCCACAGACAAAGATCAAAGCCATCGATCAGTTTCCCCAGCCTACGACTAAGAAACAAATCATGCGGTTTCTAGGTATGATAGGCTATTATCGTCGCTTCATCAAAGGCTATTCGACTGTACTTGCACCTTTAACTGACTTATTATCTAAGGACAAGAAGTTCCGGTGGTCTCCTGAGTGTGCAGAGGCGTTTTCCTTGGTGAAACACCTGTTATGTACCCACCCCATACTCAGGGCCCCGGACATCAGCAGACCTTTTCAGCTGGCGACTGATGCCAGTGGCGTAGGGGCTGGGGCTGTCTTGTTACAGACAGATGATGAAGGTATCGAACATCCAGTGAGTTTTTACAGTAAAAAATTCAAAAGTGCACAAAGGAATTACGCTGTAATTGAAAAAGAACTCCTGGCGATTGTGCTGGCGCTCAGGCACTTCGATGTATATGTTCCTGCTTTCGGACCAGTCGTAGTGGTTTATACCGATCATCACCCTCTGAAATTCTTGAATCAGTTTCATAACCGGAATATGAGGCTGACCAGGTGGTCACTCATGCTTCAGGAGTATGATCTGGACATACGCCATATTGCCGGTTCTGATAACGTGATAGCGGATTGTCTATCAAGGGTGGATGGTGTTGGTTATACTGCCACAGGATTGAGGGTTGAGTGTGGAGGAAAATAGGCTGTCACTGTAGTTCAGCCGAAAAAAAACAAATTAAAAAAAGCAAAAACCTTATAAAAACTCTTTATTTTTATAAAGTGTAGAATTTTGTATAAGCTGTTGTAGCAGTATCTAAGTTGAATGTTTTCGCTTATTGTCGCTAAGTTAGTTGAACTTGCTCGGTGGAGCGCAACAGTCTTTATTTATTTTTTTATATATAGTGCCTTGTGTCGCAACAGTGTGTGGTACTATGAGAAGCTTTCTGTTAGATATGAAGAACTTAGTCAAGGGTCTTATATCTTGGGGGAGGTGTGACGCTCCTGCATAGTAGCCACGTGCGGGTATGCGCGCGCGTCGGCTGCCCAGCCGTTTAGAAACCGGCTGGCGGCAGCCGGCCGGCCGGCTTTTCCTTAGTATATATCCTACGACAATGTAACTAATGTCTGGGATATTCTTATGTTGTTTCACAGCTTGTAGCTGCCCTTATTCTTAACCAACGCATCTTAGTATATTTTATTCTCGATAGTTGATTGTTTCATTATAATATATAAGATGTAAGTCTAGTGAGAGTGGGAGGAGACGAGCGGGAGAGAGAGACCGGCTGGGGGACGTTGCTTCGCGCGGAGAGTCCAGCTTGGGACTAGCCTGATGTTGCCACGTGCATTGATAGCAACGTTAGGCTTAGTTTCGACTCACGCCAGGGGTAGAGGATTTTGACCCGGCAACTGTGTTGAGTGTTGCCAAGCATGGGATGTATTTTGCATGCCTAGGGTGGGGTCCAGACAGATTCAAGACTCAGAGCTCACCTCACTGTCGTATCCTTCGGACCCCCTTGATATCTATCCCTCTCAACCCTACTTAGAAACTTTCTCTCATACTTTGTAAACCTTCCTTCCACTACTTCACCAGTCTATTTAATTACCCCATCCCCTTGATAGACCTTATATCTATTATTGTATTAACGACTAGCTCTCAGATAACTAGATAGGATTTTGGGCCTTATGCAGAGACGTAATTGTTAATGAGACCTAGGAAGCTTTTTTGTTGTCTCATATTTGGTGGTTTCATGCTTGCTACTGTGTTCTTGTGTCAGGTTAGCAGGGGCTAGACCGGAGGGGAGGCTTTTTGCGATCCTTTAAGTAAAGTCTGCTGGTGCGAGTCCTGTGGACCCGCACGACTTTACTAGGATACCCGTGGGAGTCTGGGGGCATTTTCTTGTCTGTGTCCCTGTGTGTCTAGTGTTGTGTTGTGTGAGGGCCCTTGCCTAGTCCACTCAGCACTGCGCTAGCACGTCTTGCTTTTGTTTTAGGGTCGCCAGGAGAGAGTCAGATACTTACGATTTGAGTCTCTCAAGAGAGCACCCTTTCAATTAGAGTAATTTGGCGCACAGACTTGGGAACGTCCCTAGGCTAGAGCAGGTGGCTCAGCCCGGGTATCCGAAGCCTATATCCTTCCGGCTAGACCTCTGCCACCTGGCAGATTAACAGCTAGGGGTTTATTATTTCTGCATGCTTGTTATTGTGCCACAGTTTACCGTTTTTGTGAGCATTGTGAGTCAGGGTGTGGCTTAGAGACTCTGTCCGAGCAGGCTTGCCTGACTAAGAGTGAGAAGCACACCTGTATGTGGTTATGTTGCGAGTTGCTGCCTTTATTTAATTATACCTATGCCATTATACACTGTATGGCCTATCACTAGTATTTATTCCTGCTTATGAGTTAAGAGTTCTCTAAATCCGTAACGTATTTTCTTTGCTAAGCATCAGATCCTACAGTAGCCGCATGCAGTTTAGAAACCCGCATCTTGTCTACCTGTACGATGTTTTGAGGACTGTTTGCTTTCACCTTCTTTCACGCAGGGGTGATTAGTTGTATTAATTAACGTAACGTTAAATGTACTTTCTTCTAGTTTGTTATTAAATTGTTTCTGCAATTTAATTCCGTTATCTATCTTTTTCTTGAAGCTTTAAGTCAACTTAATTGTGTGATCTTTTATATAGCCTGCTTGACTATCAGCAGTCTATAGTGCGTGCACCCTGTAACCGGGTCATAGGATACCTCGTTGTCCAGGCAGGACTCTTGACGGTTTAGGGTGGTTTGTTGCCTGGGTTTATAGATAAGGGTTGGATCTAGCGTTTTCCGTTGTTGCTTGTTGCCGCATACCTAGTCCAATAGAAAGAGCCCAGTGTTTATATATCCCAGGACGTAACACAGGGCAATGGTAAATTCGACCTAGAATCATGTCAATGGTCCTATCCACTGGCACGTTGGTGAACAGGCTTTCTACGTCGAGGGAGGCGATTGTGTGGTTGTTGTTCCGGGGGGCGTCTCGTAAAATTTCCAAGAAATCGTGGGCTGAGTTAAGGTTGTATTGGCTGGGCACATAGGGGATGAGGAGGTTGTTCAGGGCCTTGGCGATCTGGTAGGTGGCAGTGGGGATCTGGGAGATGATGGGGCGGAGGGGGTTCCCAGGTTTGTGTGTTTTGATGGTTCCGTACGCATAACCAGGGGTGTATTCTCCGACGATTTTTTTAAGGTGGACCCCTCCTTGTTTGGCGTTGATGGCGGTGATGGTGGTGTTGGCAGTACGTTTGATTTCGTCGGTTGGGTTGTGGGTGATCTTTTTAAATTTGGTGTTGTCATTTAAGATGACGTCCATTTTCTAAGATATTCCTCCTTGTCATGAATCACGAGGCAGGAAGCTTTATCCGCACGACGGATGATGATGTTGGGGTTGTCTCTTAATTGTTTGGCAGCTTGGAAGTGTTGTTTGTTGAGGATTTTGCTATGGTGAGTTCCTCTGGTTTTGGCGGCTTCAGCGAGGAGAGTAGGGTTCTAGGGCGGGAGTAGTGGTGACCTTGCCATCCTTCTTGAGTCGTAGGACGTCGTCCAGGAGGATTTCCGTTTCTAGGCGTTTCCGGTGGGGGCCAGGTTTGGAGCTGTAGTGGCTGTTGAGGCCTTTGTTGAGGAGGTCTTCTTGGTCCAAGTATCCCCCCTTACTTGATAATGCTGGTTTTCCATTGAAACGCGTCGTATATCCTGTATCATCATGAACATTTATGTAACCCTGTACCACCATATATATATATATATATACATAATCATATGCTAGAATATTGGGATAGGTAATATTATTTCAAATATCTTTTGAAAGTGTCAAAGGAAATAGCCTCTACAATGTTCCTCGGTAGGGAATTCCAGATATGACCTTCTCTGACATGTATACATAAATTGAGATTGAGTTGAAGGGACAAACGGAATTTCTATTTGATTTTGACGTCTTAAGTTTTAATGAAAAGGCAAAATATGGAAGCAACTGGACAACATATTAATCCATGCTATGATTTATAAATTAGGATCACTGCGGAGTAATTGTATAGGGTCAGATAATTTCATAATTTTTAATTCTGCAAATAAATGTTCGGTATGTTGCAATCGAGTACTGTGTGTTAATATCCTAATTATTTTCTTTTGAATTACATAGAGGGGATTTATATTACAGGCATATGTAGAGGACGGGTGACCAACACCGAAAGGAGTTGAAATAGGGGATCTATCTCCCCCGCCAAAGGCAGCTTTCTAGGGCCTTTCCCAGCTGATGCTGAGAGGATTGGGTTCTAGTCATGTGGTGATGGGCTGGTCTATCAGAGTGAGAGCTGAGCGATCTCTGCCATACCCATAGCTTGTTCTGACTGTTCCTTTTACTTGTATATTTTCTTGATCTCAAGTGACGACGTCTCTTCCGTGGATTGATCTCCCTACTGCCAGCCTAGAGGTTGGCAGATTGGGAGCCAAAGCGTAATTTTTTTTCCTTTGCCCCTCAACTTTTCCTTCATAATTGCTGAGGGGCACTGGGCCTTGGGTGGGGCTTTGGTTTCCCGGGCGTTTCCGCACCCTCCTCAACCCTCCTCAGCCTTAGAGTGGCTTCGGTCACCTGGGCTTTATTAATGGTAAACAGGGAAGGTTTTGTGGGGGCGCTCGGTTATGACCTTGGCCTTGGGGCTGCTTGGCCACACAGCCTGGTAAACAGCAACAACATCAACAACAACAGTAGAGCAGATGTGGGTATATAACGGTGAAATACAATGTGCGTTAACGAGGCAAAGAAAGCTTGTCTCGTATTCTGTATAGTAAAACCGATAAACAAGACAGCTTAAGTTTAATTATGGTTATGTGTGATTTCCAGTGGAGGTTCTTATTAACTATTAGTCCAAGGAAACTATGGTCATCTGCATACTCTATGACCTCCTTATTCAATATTATGGGTAATTGAATGTAATCGGTATTACTCCTGGATAGTAACATACATATAGTTTAATTAGTGTTAATAGTTAATCTATTAGCAGCAAACCAATTAGATAAATTAGCTAGTTCATTATTTAATGTTTGAGTAAGTAGTTTGTAATTAGTTCCAGATAAATATACAGTAGTACCATATGCAGAAAATACTGTACTTACTAGTTTTAATACATTCATATAATTATGTGATAATACATGACATATAAGAAAAGGATTGGACCCAATATTAATCCCAGTGCTACCCCAATATCAGTGGTAATAACATTTGAGGTGGCCCCGAGGTAGGACACATAATGGCTTCTACCAAATAAATAGCTAGAGATCCATTGATAGGCTTGCCCTCTAATACCATAATGTACACGTTTTGTTTTTAATATACTATGGTCAACACAGTAAAATGCATGTCTAAGGTCAAGGAAAACAGCCAGAGTTAACCCTTTGAGTACCAGCGACGCACGTTATGCGTCACCTATGTATGTAACGCTAAACCACAGTGACGCAATGGTTGCGTTTGCGTTAATTACTCTTGTCCTATGGCACCTAGAGGGTTCAGATTTGTATAGAACTGCTTTAGTATCCCATACACCAATAAGGATGGTTGGAAACCCTCCAAGTCCAGCCGCGTGCGTGTGGGGGCGCGCGGGAGTGATTTTCAATTTTTTTTGCCTACAGATTTCCTCATGTTAATTGGGACTTTTAGCCGCCCAGCAGGACCCCTAAATGATTTAGGTGAGCGTTTTTGTGTTTTTTCCTTCATTACTAACCAATCCCATGTGTTTACAGTAAAAACAAAATGACAACCTGCTGGTCCCACGTTGTTGATTTATTATAAATAAGCTGGTGCTCAATGGGTTGATTCACCTCTATCAAAGTTATATACTGCACCTTTAACCAATAAGCTGGTGCTCAATGGGTTGATTCACCTCTATCAAAGTTATATACTGCACCTTTAACCAATAAGCTGGTGCTCAATGGGTTGATTCACCTCTATCAAAGTTATATACTGCACCTTTAACCAATAAGCTGGTGCTCAATGGGTTGATTCACCTCTATCAAAGTTATATACTGCACCTTTAACCATTAAGCTGGTGCTCAATGGGTTGATTCACCTCTATCAAAGTTATATACTGCACCTTTAACCAATAAGCTGGTGCTCAATGGGTTGATTCACCTCTATCAAAGTTATATACTGCACCTTTAACCAATAAGCTGGTGCTCAATGGGTTGATTCACCTCTATCAAAGTTATATACTGCACCTTTAACCAATAAGCTGGTGTTCAATGGGTTTATTCACCTCTATCAAAGTTATATACTGCACCTTTAACCAATAAGCTGGTGCTCAATGGGTTGATTCACCTCTATCAAAGTTATATACTGCACCTTTAACCAATAAGCTGGTGCTCAATGGGTTGATTCACCTCTATCAAAGTTATATACTGCACCTTTAACCAATAAGCTGGTGCTCAATGGGTTGATTCAACTCTATCAAAGTTATATACTGCACCTTTAACCAATAAGCTGGTGCTCAATGGGTTGATTCACCTCTATCAAAGTTATATACTGCACCTTTAACCAATTAGCTGGTGCTCAATGGGTTGATTCACCTCTATCAAAGTTATATACTGCACCTTTAACCAATAAGCTGGTGCTCAATGGGTTGATTCACCTCTATCAAAGTTATATACTGCACCTTTAACCAATAAGCTGGTGCTCAATGGTTGATTCACCTCTATCAAAGTTATATACTGCACCTTTAACCAATAAGCTGGTGCTCAATGGGTTGATTCACCTCTATCAAAGTTATATACTGCACCTTTAACCAATAAGCTGGTGCTTAATGGGTTGATTCACCTCTATCAAAGTTATATACTGCACCTTTAACCAATAAGCTGGTGCTCAATGGGTTGATTCACCTCTATCAAAATTATATACTGCACCTTTAACCAATAAGCTGGTGCTCAATGGGTTGATTCACCTCTATCAAAGTTATATACTGCACCTTTAACCAATAAGCTGGTGCTCAATGGGTTGATTCACCTCTATCAAAGTTATATACTGCACCTTTAACCAATAAGCTGGTGCTCAATGGGTTGATTCACCTCTATCAAAGTTATATACTGCACCTTTAACCAATAAGCTGGTGCTCAATGGGTTGATTCACCTCTATCAAAGTTATATACTGCACCTTTAACCAATGTTAAGGTTGCCATTTCAGTGTTTCTACCAAAGCGAAACCCGCACTGACTGTCTGTAAAGAGGCCTTAAGACTCCATATGGTCAACTAGTATTTTACAATATATTTTTTCGAAAATGTTACTGTATGCAGTTAAAATAGATATTGGTCTATGGCTAGTTATGGATTGTGGATCTTCATTCTCGTAAATAGGTCTTATTTTTGCTAGTTTGTGAATTTGTGGAAAAATACCCTGGTTAATTGACAATTTACATACATAAGTCATTATATAGCACAGGTTATTGATATTTGTTTTGATTATAGACATTGGAATATCGTCGTAAGCTGGACTACCATCTGTTAATTTATTTACAATTTCCTTCACTTTTTCAGGGGAAATTACAGACAAATTCATATTAGTTTCAAAGGGGATATTTGAGTTAGGTATTTTGTTTTCGTTCAATTTAATAGGTATTGAGGCAAAATAATCATTAACATTATTGGCAATTAAGCCCGAGTCAGTAATTATTTCAGAATTTATTTGAAGAGAGTCTATCTTATTATGATTCTTCTTTCGTTTAATAAGGTCATTGAAGAGATTCCATGTCTCCTTGCAATTATTTGTGGCAGCTATTAATTTGTTTTTATGATATTTATTTTCTGCAAGTTTGATAAGAGAATTTAACCGGTTCCTATATTGTTTGTATTAATGTTCATATGTTATCGGAAACTTTTAACATTTCTTATACAGGAGTTTTCTTTGTTAAATTGCAGTTTTTATTCCTGTTGTGATCCACGGTTTGCCCACATATTTCTTTTTTATTCGTTTTTCAACAACTGGAAAACAATCATTGAATATCTGTCCCAATATCATATTGAACCGCTGAAATACTTTATCGTAACTCATGGCTGTAAGCCTTTGTACGGTAGCTAATTGATTTTATTGTAACTATCGTACCTCGTACTGTACGATAGCCATTTTTGTTTATATACTTTTCTTGGTTACTTATTTCCTTCATTTTAATGTAATAGGATTCGTAAGTAGGTTGTACCAAATATATATAACTCTTTGGTGAAGGTATTTGTTGGTTGGGTATTTAGATAGCTAGTTAAGCTAAAGGAACCAACCTGCAGGTGTGACGTCACAAGTTGGTAGAGTCACTACGCTCTCTCTCTCATTAGCGTCCCTAGCCTAAACTTATATTATTTACATATTATTGCTTTTGACATAACTCGTTAACTCCCTTTTTATGTTAAAATTGGTCCTCCCAGCCTAGATGCTTAAGAATCTGGAGTTTTTTGTTTATTTCCTTTTGTTTTCTTTGTTTTCATATAGCCTACAGCTAGGCCACATGCTGGGTGGTGCTCCCGGTGAGGCTAGGAGATGATGGGGGGGGGGGGGGCGCCTAGGATTTGAGCCCTCCCAAGCTACAAACCCCATACCTTTAACACCTTACGAGCGGCCTATGCGGTTTTGATCATTTCATGAAACAGAGCTTTCGAATGACACATAACGATCCTTGTATGATGGATAGTTTTGCAATAACGAGTATGTAGCGAGTGAGAAGGAGGCTAGATTTGTCAGTAGGTTCGCCGCGGTGGTTGGAGCAGTAACGCTCGCTAGTCTCCTGCCACCACTTGTCTCTCTCTCTCAGCCACATTACGTGCTGAAATTGCCACTCGAGTTATGTCGAGCGCCGCCACATAGTCCAGCTTTTTTTAACTCGACTTATGTTGCTCGCCGCTAATTAAGGGTTAAGGAAGGTGGCTATATTCGGTCACTCCTATGTAACACACCTACTAGCGAATTGGGGTATATTAATGATGTTTTTGTATTACAGGTTATCATAGGGGCCTAATATTCGTACCATACTCTCCTAGCCTCCAGTCAATATTTAATGTTATATGAGATTGAACCATTAACTAGACCTAAATATTTTTCTTGATTAGACAGAATCTATTTTTTTTTTTTTTTTAAGGAGACAATGAACGGAGGAAGGAAAAACACAGATAAAACAAAAAGGTCCATGTGCCTAAAGGCATCCTCCATTCATAAAATGATTGTAACAACTGGATTTAAACATTTGTAGATTGTAAGTTTGTGGAAAGCAATTCGAGGGAAGTGAATTCCAAAGAGTAGTAGCTCTGGGGATAAATGAATTCTGATAAGCAGAAGTTCTGCATTGTGGAGGAGAAAGTGTAAATTCATGGGCGCTCTCAGCTGCCCTAGTTCTACGGGGAAAGATGTGGAGAGGCGGCACAATTGAAGCAAGTTCCTCGGAACAATTGCTGTGAAAATATCTGTAGAATAATGCAAGGGATGCAACGTTTCTTCGTATGGATAATGTAGGAAGGTCCTGTGTGATTGCAGGGTTATTGATTAATCTAGTAGCTTTATTTTGAATTTTGTCCAACTGCCTCAATGCAACCACTCCACTTCCACCCCACAGAGGTGAACAGTAATCCATCTGAGAACGCACATGACTTTTATATATCACGGCCAACTGCTCGTCAGTGAAGAATTCTCGAACTCTGTACAGGAGTCCCAGTTTTTTAGAGGCATTCTTAGCAATGCTTCTAACATAATGTGTCCAGCTCAAGTTAGTAGTTAATGTTACACCGAGAATGTCAATACTAGGGGAAGTGGGAATATTTACATCATTAAAAAATATATGGGAGTCAGTGAGATTCTGTCGGTTAGAAAATTGAATGTACTTGGTTTTCTGTGCATTAAAGGAAACTAGATTCTTTTGTCCCCATCCTTTAATTCTAGAAAGGTCCTGGTTCAGAGAAATTGCAGTGTTTATTTTTGAATTTATAAGATCGGGTTGGGTGAAAGAATTGGTAAATGTGAAGGAACTGTGGAGTGTTGAGTCATCTGCGTAGGAATGTATTGGATTATGAGTGGTAGATATGAGATCATTGATATGAATGAGGAACAGAATTGGGGCCAAAACTGATCCCTGGGGAACACCAGCATTTATTGAGTGAAATTGAGAATAAAGGCCATCTACCATTACACATATTTTTCTGTCATGAAGATAAGAAGAAATTAGTGGAACTAATGATGCAAGGCCGTAGTGTGACATCTTCGACAATAAGGATTGATGCCAGACTCTATCAAATGCCTTTGATATATCCAGTGCTATTGTATGTGTTTCACCATGTTGGTCTGTAGCTTGGTTGATTTGATGCGTAAGAAGGCAAAGCATGTCTGCAGTTGATCGACATCGTCTAAAACCATATTGCCTATCACTGATTAATTTATTATTCTCAAGATGCTTAATTATGTGATTATTTAATATAATTTCAAAGACTTTACCAAGAGTGGAAGTTATAGCTATTGGTCTGTAGTTTAATGGATCTGAAGAGGCACCTTTTTTAGGAACTGGATGGATGTTTGCTTCTTTCCAGGGTACTGGGAAGCATGAGGTATGAGTACACAGACGGAAAAAATTTGCCAATACAGGAGCGAGCACCAAGGAGCAATTCTTAAGTACTATTGGAGGAATTTCATCTGGACCAGGAGCCTTATCTACCAAGAGATTCTGCAAAATAGTTTTGACATGTCTGGTGTGGATCTTAAGTGAGGGAATTTCAGGCGAATTAAAATTAAGTACAGGGACATCTTGATTTATTTCATCTAAGGTTGAGTTGGTGGAGAAAATATCCGCAAGAAGGTTAGCTTTACCTCGTGGGTCACTTACAAGATTGCCAGTCGTAGATTTTAATGGTGGAATGGATGAAGCAGTAGTGAAGTTGGATTTAAATGAGTTAAGAGTAGACCAAAATATTTTGTTATCATTTGGATTATTTAGAAGTTTATTTGCCTGCTTGTGGAGAAAGTTTGATTTAGTTAGGTTTAATACAGTTTTGGCATGATTTCTGATGTTTCTAAAGTAATTAAAGGCTTCATGTGTTTTTGATCTTGTGTATGCATTGTAGGCTATTGCTTTTTGTTCAGTTACTCTAGCACAATTATGGTCAAACCATTTAGGTGAATTAGATCTTTTACTGTACTTTTGATGAGGAATAAAAGTTTCCATTCCAATTTTTACAAAATCTTGTATGTGGCTCAAGGTGGAGTGTGCACCATTAGAAAAGAAAGAGGTCCATGGAATATCAATAAAGAAACCTTGAAGACCCTCCCAGTCTACCCTATCGTAATGCCATTTAGTCACCAAAACAGGTTCAGAGTGGGAAGGTGTGGTAGGTGATAGACAGGTGGCCTGTATCAGACAGTGATCAGAAGATCCAAGCGGGGACCTCACTGTAACATCATAATTTTCTGAATTGGTTGTTAAAAATAAGTCCAGTAGGTGGGAATTATGATTAGGATTATCTGGTACACGGGTGGGTTGGTTGACTAGTTGAGTGAGATTAAATGAGTCTGCAAATAGCTCACATTCAAGACCAGCATCATCAGTCCTGGCTGAATGAGTGAGCCATTCAACATTATGGACATTAAAATCACCCAACACAGTGATTTCAGAAGAAGCATTTAAGTTGAGGACACTGAGTTGTGAGGACAGAGAATCAAAAAGACTTTGCTCTGGAGGAGTATTTGGGGAACGGTAGATGCAACATATGTATTTAAATTTACCAGCAGAAATTAATTTGTATATAGAATAATCAAAATAGGGACAATTGAAACTAGTAACCTCCTCCAGGGCAATTTCAGATTTTGCGAAGCAACATACACCTCCTTTAGGTCTGAAATTTTGGAGCAGTTGATAACCTGGAGAAATAAATCTAGACGTGTCAGATGTGGATGTTACATGAGTCTCTGTCAAAAAAAGGAGAGTAGGGGATTCTGCTTGAAGAAATTGGTGTACAGAATTGATGTTAGAGTGAAGTCCCCTTATATTGCTATAGAAAAAGCTGCACCGACGAGCAGCTTTGGGACGTTGCAATGCTCTTGACACAGTTGCATGATGACGACCGGGAGGGCCCTGTGTCAATCACCCAACCCTGCCGGGGGTGGACATCCGAGGGACCACCAGGTTTGCTCTTAACAATTGTACTGCCATGTTTATTGGGTAAGGTGTATGGTGTTACATGTATGATATGTAGTGGGAAGAGTAGTGTTTTATGGATAGAGGATAGCAATGTAGGGCAATGTCGTGAAGTTGGATGTGTATGTTATATAAAGAGGGTTTTCCTGATACCCCTGATGTGTGAGGCAGAAAGATATGTATCCAGCTACCAAGGCCTGGAAGAGAAAATGGAATTCAGGCTATTCTCTGAGTCTCCCGAAACCTTGGCGGTAGTACTTCCCTGGGCGGGGCTGCCTACCCCTACTACCTACAAGTGTCGCAGTCATGTCCGAGGCAGAAATTAAGAAAACAAAAAGACTGAGGGGGGTGGTTAAGACGAGTGTAATAAAGCTTACTGCCGGTTTAGAGGATTTTTTGCTTAGTGCCGAGCAACATGAACTAAGTGGGATGAAGGCAACTTTATTAGAAGCCGCTGCAAACATGAAGAAGTATAATGAACGTTTGTATGGTTTGATAGATACTAAAGAAGCGTTAGCGGTTGAAGTTGAGAGTGACCTACATTATATTACAGAGTTGAATGGTAATATTGCGAAACTAGAAACTTATGTAGATCATACTCCCGCAGTCGTTAGTAAATTGAAAAGTGCTAATCATATTAATAGAGTAAGGCTTCCTAAATTAACGTGATCCTACTAATGCCCCTTTCCCACTGGTGCGACAACTCACGAATTTCCTCGCCGATGACTTCGTTTTGTCAAATTCTCAAGAATACGTGCGACGTTCACGATTTTGACCGTTTCAAACAGATGACAAATTATACTCGGCGAAGATGTCGCCGATGTCGGCGACGCAATCGCCGACCTTCTGCGACGTTATCGGCGAAGTGAGCGATGTTTCGCCGATGTCCTCTGCGAGGCATGTCACATTTTCAAAAATATCTTGCGAAATCATGCAAGGATGAAAGAAAACTCGCTGTATGTTCTGCAACGTCTTCGGCGATTCAAGCGATGGTTCGGCGTTTACTTCGGCGAGGTGATAAGATTATTTTTTAAAGGCACAAATTCTTGCGATGAATGAACGATTCCTCGTCGATCATAGGCATTGCCATCGCAGATATATAGCCGAGGTGTCCGAACAAGATCGGCGAGGTGTGCGCACCTGAGCGAATGTAACGTGAATGTGCTAATTGCAGAGTGGAATTAGCATATCACGTTACAATCGGTCAAGGAAATAGCCCCTACACCCATCCCATATCTCGTTACAATGGGTCAAGTAAACATGCCCCCACCCACCCACAACCCCCCAAACTTTTGTTGTTGTATATAAAGACATTGACACGGCCCCAGAGCTCATTTTACATTAACCTCGACCACAATGTGCCTGTCAAATTTAGAGATGGTGAGACATACGCCGCATCTACGCAAAAGCGATGTACGTGTTCGTATGGACCTTATTATCCTTCTAGCACACAAATAATAACATGACAAAGAGAGTCAAATAAAAATGTCTCCTTTGTCTTTTCAGAACCAATTAAGTCCGTCTCATAATAGTTCGTGTTTATCGCTCACTTCCCCTCTGCAACTCTCTCTTTCTATCTATCTATCTCTCTATTGCATCTACCTAACTCCCTTATAAATTAACATAACTATGTCTTATTTGGACTTTTTGTAATCTTTGAATAATTTCTAATGCGATGGAATTGAAAAATATAATATCCTTCCAGCACATAGATAAACAATAAATAAGATAGTCAACACAATATTTCAACCCTCCCCTCCGTCGTCTTGGTGTGCGAGAGGCAGGCGCTGAGCTTCGGAGACCAGAAGATTTACTAAGTTTGATAGATTTTTTTTTTTCCCCATGGTATACACAAAATAATGGGGAAATATTGTAACATGTTTTTAATTGACATTTGTGTCGTTTTTGCTGATTATGAGTTGGTGGAAAAAAAAATCTTTAATTCCATCATATCGGAAATTATTCACAGATTATATAAAGACCAAATAACATACACTTTTAAGTGTGTTCAATAGTTTGCATTATCAATAGGGTGTAGCACAAGGCTTATCAACATCACCACAGTAACGGGGTTGGGGTTGAGGCCGGGACGGGGAGGGGAGGGAAGTGAGTAGGCCTACATGTGAAATTTATCATATTAACCCTTCTTTAGCGGCCTATGCGGTTTATTTATATGTACCGCCCAGCGGGGTGTTTTTAGCCAAAATAGGGCTGTTTACGTGATCATTTTTATGCCTAAATAAGACCCAGAACGTAAAACAAGTATCTATCCCTGAAAGGGCATAAACAGAGCTTTCGAATGACACCATAACGATCCTTTTATGATGGCTAGTTTTCTTGCAATAACCGTGCAACGCGAGTGCAAAAAGCAGGTAATTAGCCACTTTCCCGATACAATTCCGTATATAGCGAGTGAGAGAGGGAGGAGGGAGCTGAGATTCGTGTCAGTAGGTTCGCCGCGGTGGTCTGGAGCAGTCATACGCTCGCTAGTCTCCTGCCACCACTTGTCTCTCTCTCTCAGCAACATTACGTGCTGAAATTGCCACTCGACTTATGTCGAGCGCCGCCACATAGTCCAGCTTTATTAAAAACGACTTATGTGGTGAGCCGCTTTTTAAGGGTTAATGACAAATACGACCCTTATTATGTTTTCAGGGACAGTACAGCACATAGTAATTAATATTAACACAATAATTAAAAGGCACAGGCTTCAATTCATCCATATAATGCTGGTTCGCTATCGCTCGCCAGGAAGAAATCGACATCTGGATGGGGATAAATGTCTTAAAACAGTTGGCTGAATGGGGACGAACGGATACAAGGCAAAGAGAGAGGGAGAGAAATAGAACAAAAAAAAAACAGCGAGGTGGGCTCAATGTTTGAGTTACGCTTAAAAATTGAGCCCACCTCGCCTTTTTTTGTTTTCTCTTTCTCTCCCTCTCTCCTCGTTTTTTGTTTGTTTTCTATTTCTCTCCCTCTCTCTTTGCCTTGTATCCGTTCGGCCCCGTTCAGCCTACTGTTTTAAGACGTTTACCCCCATCCAGGTTTTAATATTTTCATGGTGAGCGGTAGCGAACCAACATATATATATTTTTGTTTCGAGAGCAAGCTAAATTTGTAAATTTTTCGATAGAAAAATGTCTCCGGCGAAGCCGGATTTCTCCATATAATGCTGGTTCACTATCGCTTGCCAGGAAGATATCGATACTTGGATGGGGATAAACGTCTTAAAACAGTTGGCTGAATGGGGCTGAATGGATACAAACCAGAGAAAGAGAGAAAAGGAGAGAAAGAGAAAAAAAACAGGTGAACCCCCCACGAGAGGTGCATAGAAAAAAGGGTTGACAGGTTCACTATAGGCCTAATCATTTTTTTTACCCACCTCGCCGAAGGTGCTCTTTGGCCTCGGCAGGTGTGTCTTGAGCATTCCGCGACGTCGCAAGGCCCTTCGCATGCCTCGTGCGGAGCATACCCCTGGCGGGTATACTCTCGGCGAGTATTCGTGCGCACGTCGACGACTAATCGACGAGGAAATCGCCGATGATCGTCGATGTTCTCGGAACATCCGAGAGCATCGGCGATCCGTCGTGCGACGTTTTGGAAAATTTCAACTATTTTTTTTGCGACAAACTCTGCGATGTCTTGCCGATGTCGCAGATGATCGCAGAAACCCTCGCAGATCCCTCGGCGATGCTCGACGATGCTTGCGAGGGTAACCAATCCTCGTGAGTCCTCGTCCAAAATTTTGAACTGTCCGAAAATTTGCGACGACCCGCGAGGGCCATTGCGAGGCCTTGAAAGGCCTTGAGAGTCAAACGATTTTTCATGAGAGTTGTTGAGGCATGTCACGTGCCAATTTATTGGTGTCGGCGACGAAAATCGTGACTTGTCTCACCAGTGGGAAAGGGGCAATAAATGGGTGGCCTTTTGGGAACTTTTCTTCTGCACTGTCCATGAACGTGATGATTTGTCTAATGTCCAAAAGTTCACGTACCTGAGGGGTCCGTTGTGTGGTGAACCGTTGAAGTTGATTAGTAGGTTTAGTCTAGAAGCTGCCAGTTATGAACCTTCTGTTAGATTGCTACAGGATACTTATGGACAACCTGACCGAATTAAGGCTGCCCATATGGTTAACTTTTTCAATTTGTCTAGCCCACAGTATGATATCAGTGAACTAAAGGAGTTTTACGCTACGTTCGAGTGCACTTATGAATCTATGAAGGTGATGAACGTTACGTTTACTGAACTGAGTGCTGTGATATTGCATGATAAATTAACCTTAAGGTTGTCAGAGATAATTAAGCGTGAGCTGAAGGAAGACTGGTTGAACATTGAAGAGTACATTAAGGTGATTAAGAGTGAGCTGGCAGACCTAGAAGCTAGACAACCTACTAATACGTATGAAAGCTTTGGCGCGGTGGGAGGTGCCATTGCAACCTTTAGTGTACAACAAAGTAAAAAATCAGTCAAATATGATGGAAAACAGAAGCGTGGGTGTGAACTGTGCGCAAGGTACGGTCATTTTGGGGTGCAGTGCAGTCAGTACAGGACAGGCGCTGCCAAGCGGAAAAGAGCTAGACAATTAAAATTATGTGGAGGCTGCTTGGCGTGGGATCATGGGTCACAAGGGTGTACAAACCCAAAGGTGGGTCCTTGTAGATATTGCCAAGAGAAACATTATAATTGTTTGTGTCATCAGTCTGACGTAAGGAGTAGTTCAAGTAATCCGTCAAATGAGGAGAAAAATGTTAGCTCTACAATGGCTATTGCGTCTACTAAACAGACTGTATTGCTCCCAACTATGAAAGTGCCACTCAGAGGTGATGCGGACTATAGTGTACCTGTGCGGGCATTACTTGATCAGTGTTCACAGAAAACTTTTATTCTTCGTGCTTCCCTGTCTGATTTGAAATATACAAAAGGCGGTAAAGTAAATTTACAATTGCAAGGTTTCACTGGTACTTTGGAGAATAAAGAATATGATACAGTGAGGATTCATTATCATCATAAATGCCAGTGGAAGGAAATGGAAGAAGTTGTGGTAGACAGACTGCCCTCGTATAAAATAGGAAAATGTATCGAGGAAATTGTAAGCGGACTTATCGGCAAGTGTTATCGGCTAGCAGACCCGAAACCGGAGGCTGGAGGGGAGCTACAACTTTTTATCGGAGCTGATCAGTACTACAATTTTGTACATGCTGGGTTGGTGAGGAGCAATAAAATAATTTTGATACCCACCATACACGGTTACGCTATGAGCGGATCTTATCAGTCCAAAGAAGAGAATACCCAAGTTGAAATGGTCACCATCCTTAAAATAGCTGTGGACAATTTGGATACCCAGATTCGGCAGGAAAAAGTTGGGGTCCCTGAAATTAAAGATGTGTCTGCGTTATGGGAATTAGACCACATTGGGATTAGGGCTGATGAGACTGATGAACTAACGAGAGAGAGCCTTGAAAGATTTAATAAGAATGTTGAGTTTTCTGATGAACAGGGACGCTACATTGTGAGGTTACCATGGAAATCCAACAGTCACTTGTTGTCAGATAATTTCAAGTAAGCCTTGGGGAGGCTTCGTGGTTTTCAGCGTAAATTCTCGGAGGATACACACTATTGTCAGCAGTACAGTAGAGTCTTGGAGGATCAACTGGACAGAGGATTCATCGAGGAGGTGCTGGACAAGAATATCAAGGAGGACCCCTGCCACTACTTGGCCCATCACAGAGTTAAAAAGGATAGCTCTACAACCCCAGTGAGGTTTTTATTTGTTTGCTCCGCAAAAATGGGAACGGATGCACTCAGTCTCAATGATTGCCTTGAGACAGGACCTTCTTTGGTAAATGACTTGGCCCAGATTCTTTTTCGCTTTAGATTACACAAATATGCATGGGTAAGTGATATAGAGAAGGCCTTTTTGATGGTGGGTCTCAATGAGAATGACAGAGATGCTACCAGGGTCCCTTGGCCAGTTGACCCTTTAGACAATATTGGTCCTTATAAGATATATAGGTTTACCTCTGTACTTTTCGGAGCGACTTGCTCACAATATTTATTAAATGTTACGATTCGCTGTCATCTGTCACGCATTAAGGCAGATCTTGAACTGATAGAGCAGATGATTCGCGGGCTATATATCGACAACCTTCAAGGTACTTCTGACGATGAACAAGGCCTACTCCGAGAAAGCTGGAGAGCGCAGAGTATATTCACACAAGGGCCAACCTTTTCTTATGAGAGTGGGTGTCAAACAGCAAAGATATACAGGAAGCTGCACAAGTCAATGATGTGGCTGCGAAATATCAGGAAAAGGTGAGAGTCCTAGGGTTGATGAGGATATAATGGCTTACCCGGTAAGATTGGAGGTCCCAAGTGCCTTCACCAAAAGGGAAGCCTTAAGTATTACTGCCAGCCTGTTTGATCCAATTGGAGCGTTGTTACCTGTAACCATTCGGGCACGTCTCTTTATGCAGGATTTGTGGCGACTTAAGAGTGGATGGGATGATCTGATTTCGGCCGAATTACAGGACAAGTGGCGGGAGATATATGGTGATCTAGTGAAGTGTACAAAGGTCACATTTTCTCGCAGACTCACATATGGGAGGAAATTTACTTTGCATCTCTTCAGTGACGTAAGTTCTGTGGCTTATGGAGCAGCTGCCTATCTGGTAAGTGGAGATACCAGTCAGTTATTAATTGCGAAAGCTAAGGTTGCTCCTATTAAAGGATTGACCATCCCCAAGATGGAACTGGTGGCAGTATTGGTAGCGGCTTGTTTGGCTAAATTTTTCAAGGAGGCCTTTGCCGACGAGCTGGATATTGTTTCGACCCACACATGGTCTGATAGCCAGATAGCATTACACTGGGTGACAGGTAAAAAGTTATTGCCCATTTATATGTGAAATCGGGTAAATGAAGTTAATATTCTAGTCCCTGACGCCCGTTTTCATTGTCTGCTCTAAAGATAATCCGAGTGATCTGATCACAAGGGGGATTTCTACAAGTGCCCTTGTTGATTCTGTGTTGTGGTGGGAAGGCCCGTCTTGGCTAACACATCATGAATCTTGGCCCACAGATAATATCACCGGAGAACATAATTATGATAATGGATCCTGATGTAGCCATTGCTCCTGTTGAGCATCCTGCCATGCTTCAATGGGATAGGTATAGTAGTTATACCACACTGGTAAGTGTAATGGCTTGGATATTGAGGTTTGTAATGATCCTATGAGCCAAGACAGAGAATAGACAACTGGCTATAGTACCACATCTTGAGTTAAAGGAGATAACAACTGCCGAATTGAAGCTTGTGGAATTAGCCCAGAGGGAAAGTTATCCACAAGAGTATCGCCATTTATGCACTAATAAATGGACACCTACTAACCTAGTGAAACAATTGGGTCTCTTCCTAGATAAGGGCATTGTGCGGTGTAGAAGCAGGTTACAAAAAGCCAAGTTACCAGAGTTTACTATTAATCCTGTTCTTCTGCCAAACCAGCATAGATTAACACTCCTTTATATAGTATATACTCACAGGTTGTGTCATCATAATGGTGTAGGATATATAGTGGCTTATTTGAAAAGAAGGTGGTGGATTCCAAAAATGCGACAATGTGTAAAGCGTGCATCTGGAAATTGTATACCTTGCAAAAAGCTACAGGGATCCCACTACCGTACAGCGCCTCCACCTCCACTACCAGAGTTCAGGGCCCATAAACTGGAACACTTTCAGGTGACTGGTGTAGATTATACTGGTGTAGTGACTGTTAAAAGAGCCAAAGAGATATGGCGTAAGGTATATATTATCCTCTTCACTTGTGCTGTGACTCGTGCGATACATTTAGAAGTTGTAGAAAATGTATCAAGAGAGTCCTTTCTCCACCCACTGAGGAGGTTTAGTGGCAGATGAGGCTTTCCATAGTTAATTCTTAGTGATAATGCGACAACCTTCACTAGTGGAGCACGTACCCTGAAGGAGATGACGGATGGTCCGGGTCTTCGGACATCTTTGAAGGAGATTAAATGTGAATGGCAGTTTATACCTGCTAGAGCCCCTTGGTTTGGCACCATATGGGAGAGACTCATTGGAGTGGTAAAGGCTGGCATTGAAAAGGTTCTGGGTCGGGCAGTCATTACTGTGGAGGAATTGCAGACAATTCTCCATGAACTAGAAGCATTGGTAAATGATGACCTTTGACCTATGTATCAGATGCCCTCGATGAGCCTCAGCCCCTCATGCCATCACAGTTAATAGCAGGCAGAAGATTAAGATTGTTTCCCATTCTGGAGGTAAAAGAGGATGATTTAAAGAATGGGGAATGGTTACAGATGGAGAGCTTTACACGTCGATTCCAATACACCTGTAAGTTGTCAAATGATCTTTGGAGACGCTGGACTTCTGATTATCTACTGTCTCTCAGGGAGGGAGCTCAACCTCGAGGTTCCACTAGAGAATTTTTACCACCACAAGTAGATGATGTTGTACTCATCCATAATGAAGGACCGAAGATGCTGTGGAAACTAGGAAGGATTACTCATCTGCTTACTGGAGTCGATGGACAGATTCGGGTTGCAAGACTGAAGACTGCCAGTGGAACTACTACTCGTCCAATTTTAAAATTGTAGCCACTCGAAAGAATTGTAATTACCCCTTCTTTGGTCGAGAACTCCACTAACAATCCTGATCCACCAATTCAACCCAAGGGGGATGACGTCCCACCCTCTGGACGTCTTTCGCGGCCGGCCGCTTTGGGGTCTACCCAGTTGTGGCGTGACATGATTGGGGAAGGGCTTTTGTAGATACTGTAAATAGATTCTGGCCGGGAGTATATGGTAACTCATAGCTGTAAGCTATTGTACGATAGCTACTTGATTTGTAATTATCGTACCTCGTACTGTACGATAGCCATTTTTTTTTATATACTTTTCTTGGTTACTTATGTGAACATAAGTTATGTCCTTCATTTTAATGTAATAGGATTCGTAAGTAGGTTGTACAAGATTTATATAACTCTTTGGTGAAGGTATTTGTTGGTTGGGTATTTGGATAGTTTGTTAAGCTAAAGGAACCAACCTGCAGGCACAAGTTGGTAGCGTCACTATGCATCTCTCTCTCATTAGCGTCCATAGGGATAACATCACCCTTTTTTGTGTCTCCTCACGCCAAGCCTGCCTGCGCTCCTTGGACCTTACATCACCCCAGACAACTGAATCGTATCCTTTAAACCATGTTATAGTTTTCCGAGGCCTTAAAACTCTATACATTAATTGGTTAGGATATATTATTAAGAGGTTTACTTACACAAGGTAATCTTATAGACACTCCTCTTTACTCCCTAGCCTGAACTTATATTATTTACATATTATTGCTTTTGACATAACTCGTTAACTCCCTTTTTATTTATGCTTCATCACAATCCGAAGATACTCTTTCTGTATCCCAATTGGTTTCCTTCAATTGTTGCTTAAATTGGCTATGATTTTCATCAATTACGACTCTATATTCTATTGTTTCATATTTATCCTCATATGACTTGTGTTTTATGTTAAAGTTCACGTGGACTGGGAAGTTGTCCGAAATGTCAGTTACAATTATGCTACTTGATCTTAAATGTTCTGAATCGTTCGTTCATATATTATCGATTATTGTAGCCGGAGTTCGCGGTTACATAAGTAGGTTTAGTTATTAATGGTAAAAATCCACACGAATATAATAGGGTTACAAATTCTTGTATACGATTATTCTCCAATTGTAATAGGTCCAGGTTAAAGTCCCCCATTATGTGACATTTTAAATTTAAGTTTCTTATATTTCTAGAATACTTTTCAAATCTGTTAAAACCAATATTTATATTCGTATTTGGTCGTCTATAGACCATGCCTATTATTACTTTTATATTGCCATTCGTAATTTCAGCAAATATAGCGTCACACAACATTTAGATAATCTCTAAGTAAAACATTGTAAATATCTTTAATATACAAACATACTCCTCCCTTTTGTGTAGAACAATTAACATTATACAATGAATATGAGTCTAAGGTGTAAAGATGTTCCATTTCTTTTGCCAGTCTAGTCTCACACAAACCGAGGACATCTATATTACAATTAGATAAGCAAGTTAATTCAACAAAAAGCTTGGCAAAATGTTGATAAAAGGACCTTATATTAAGAAAAGGTATAGTGAATTCGCCGTTATTTGTGGGATGAATGTTATCAATATTTGTACAGTCTGGGAGTGGGGTAAATACATCAATATTATCTGGCCCTCCATCGTTAAGTTCAATTCCTCTAAAATTTAATGGATTATAAGTTAGTTTATTTAAGGCCTCCAAGGAATAACCTTTGTTTAAATTTAGAGTATTTAGAAAATCCTTATCACTTATAGACTGAAAAGGTAAGGGAAACATATTTAAAGGAATTTCGATTAACTTAAAATATCTATAATTCAAATCAATAGGATAGACAGTAAAAAGTTATGTATTACTTTTTTGTGTTGGACGAAGATTGCGGTTATTATTGAAGGGGGTGCCGGAGGTAGGGGAAGCTACAGGCTCCCGGCTCCCTCCTCTTGGTTGTTTGTTGTAGTTGGGGAGGATTGGGGTGCTTCGGTGTTCGGGTTCGGTGATGCGCTGCTCGGTCTTGGCCTTGGAGTGTGGGGGGCGAGTCATCGTGTCTTATATCGTTCAGTGCATGTTGATCGGGGATGAATAAAACTATCGTCGAGCTAGTGGGTTCTCTCCTTTAATATTAGTCGATCACCAATAAAATACGCTATCTTGCCCTGGTCACGTGCCGCCTTCATCCTCGGTACTTGCCTTTTGCGCTCCTCGATAGAAGCTGGACAGATTTCATCGTTTATATAATGGTTGTGTTTAAGGAGCTTGCCATTTTTTATGATATGTTCCTTGTTGTGAAATGTATCCATTGTCACGATTATTGGGCGAACTAAATCCGGACGTGACTTATCGACGCGGTGTGCAGAGTCGATCTGGGGGTTGTTTATTCTGAATGTTTCGGTCAGTAGCTTCTTACTTTGTATTGGGATTGTTGAGAGTTTTCACCAGCCAGTTCCGGAAGTCCATCAATTTGAATGTTCCTCCGTCTGTTATTATCGTCTAGAGTATTAATTTTTGCATCACATTCTTTCAGTATTTCTTTTCACGTGTCCATACTCAGTATACTCTATCTAGTATGAACAGTCTCGATGTTACGTAATCTGGGTTGATGTAGCGTTACGTATCTTTCCGTAGTCTTCAGTTGAACGCTTTCCGTAGTCTTAAGTTGGACGTTCCATAACTTGGGAAGAATATATTATTCTGTAGTTGTATATGGGAAAGTATTGTAGGATTATAATTCCCATATATTTGTGTATTATTTATTAACACCTTACGAGCGGCCTATGCGGTTTATTTATGTGTACCGCACAGCGGGGTGTTTTTAGCCAAAATAGGGCTGTTTACGTGATCATTTTCATGCCTAAATAAGACCCAGAACGTAAAACAAGTACCTATCCCTGAAAGGGCATAAACAGAGCTTTCGAATGACACCATAACGATCCTTGTATGATGGATAGTTTTCTTGCAATAACCGTGCAACGCGAGTGCAAAAAGCAGGTAATTCGGTACTTTCAGTACATAATTGAGTATGTAGCGAGTGAGAGAGGGAGGAGGGAGCTGAGATTTGTGTCAGTAGGTTCGCCGCGGTGGTCTGGAGCAGTCATACGCTCGTCTCCTGCCACCACTTGTCTCTCTCTCTCAGCCACATTACGTGCTGAAATTGCCACTCGAGTTATGTCGAGCGCCGCCACATAGTCCAGCTTTATTTAACTCGACTTATGTTGCTCGCCGCTAAATAAGGGTTAAGAATGTTCATATGTATCTCATTGTATAAGGATGGGATACATTTTCCATATGCTATGCGCATGCGCGGATAACCATGAGAGACACCAAGACGTTTCTCTCGTCCTCACTCTCCACAAAACCTCCGTTGCAGCCACACGGTAAGCTTACTTCTTAATTGTTTCATATTTAGGTGTTTTAGCTTCACTTTCATCTCATATTCATATAGTCACTACATCGTCATCTTTTGTTATTTATCACTAAACTTAAAGTAAATATCTAGCCTATCCTAGCCTAGTTTTAGCCTCTTTCCTTCCGCTTTCCTTATCCTACTAACCCACTCGAGTCAACTAGCCTATCTTCCGCCATCTTTTAATCACCAACTGAGATCATCCAAGGTAAATAAATATTCTATATGTGTTAATAATAAATTAAAATATACAGTCCACTTCATCCAAATTAACCATATAATTGGTCCTTTAACCTTTCACTAGTTTGCCCCGCCCCCCCACCCCCCACCCCTTTTTTGCGTGAAATTTCGGTGGTTGGTGGTGGCATAGCCTTAGTGGGTGTTTTGTGGGGGTGTACTTTCGTCCGTACCTCATGGCCCAGGTCTTTTGGCCTCATGGTGCTGCGGGTGGAGGGGTAGGAGAGGATTTTCCTGCGGTAGCTGATAGGCCTGTGTACCCGGGGCCTATTAGGAAAGTGGCAATTTTGGGCCACTCCTACGTAAGGGACTTATACGTGGACCGCTCCGTGTACAGGCCTTTCTTTGCAATTACTCCTCTGGCCGCCCCAGGTGCCCGCGTCAGCACCTTGATGACCACAAAAGCCTGGGGTCAGTTCTTGGAGCTGAAGCCCGACTTGACGTTCCTAGTGATTGGAGGGAATGAGATCAGAAGTGGGGTCAGTCCGAGAGAGGTAGCGGAGGGGATCGAGGTCTTGGCCGAGGAGGTAGTTCGTCGCTCAGGGGGAGAAGTCCGGGTGATTGGGGTAGAAAAGTGGCAGGCTCCACGAGGGATCTCTACTGACGAATTCAACCGCATCAGAAACGCGGTTATTTGCTGGCTAAAGCGCCACATCCCATTCACCTGGGAGCGGTATCAGTCTATGAATACCTCCGAGGCCGACTTCGGTCCCGACGGAGTGCACCTCACGCACGAAGCGTCAAACCGTCTCTTTTCGGAGATCCTGGGCACATGTCGCCGGTTCTTTGGACAGGACGAGAATGCGCTTATCGACAGGGCATACGACGAGATGTTTGCCCACCATGAAATTAGAGTAGATCAACAAAATCAGTATAGTCTAGAATAATAAACTTCTTCAAAGTCGGTACAGTATTAACTAACTATTTTTTATTACTAATCCTTTAGGCCCATACTGTATGTAAAGGCAATGTATTTATTACTGTATTTTTTTTTTCTATAAATATTATATCGTATCTTCATTTTTAATTTGTAACAGACTCGGTGAGGCAACTATACCGAGCAACCCTGTGTGTACGTATGTATGTAACCCTGTCAGTTCCTCTCCTAATATGGTAAGGTTCAAATTAGATTATATTCTTGGACTTTTATTGCTTCAATCATATTGTTTCATTCCCATTGTCTCACTATGTAAAGGTTCAAGGTTACGATTATTCATGGAGTTTCGTTCCTGCTTTATTTCAGTCTCGTTTTCTTTACCCGAACTTTGGATTTATAGTTATACAGTTTTTTTCAGGGTTTCAGTGCTTCAACTAATTATCTTCCCTATCTCATTCTGTATTTATGGGTCTTGTCAGAGGTAATGTAGGGCTTTGTGGGAGCTAGTCTTTTCACTTTACGTCCAGCCTCAGAATCAACGGGACTAAGGTAAAGGAGCTTAACACTCTTCATATTCTTTTGTTTCTTTTTATCTTATCTTTCTACCACATTAGACGAATTTTAACTGATAGGGAGTCAATATTGTTGTAACTATAATAAGACAGATTTTCATTGGTTCTGTAAGGTAAAGAAACTCTTTGTTTTTGTATTGCACTTCAGAACCTTAATATTCAGTTCCTGTTATAAGAGTGTAATTTTCGTTTGTTACTTAGTTAATTACTCTTTAAGTTATCTGAGTTCTTTTCTCTGTCGAGAATAATAAATCTTGAAATTCTAGAAGGCTAATCTAAATTTATTTATTAAGCTGTATGTCAATTTTATATAGTTTATATACAGTTTTGTTTATTCTATTAACACCTAACGAGCGGCCTAGGCGGTAATTTATATGTACCGCCCAGCAGGGTGTTTTTACCCTAAATAGTGTTGTTTACGTGATCATTTTCATGCCTAAATTAGACCCAGAGCGTAAAACAAGTATCTATCCCTGAAAGGGCATAAACAGAGCTTTCAATGACACCCCAACCATCCTTGTACGACCACTAGTTTTCTTGCAATGATTGCGCAACATGAGTGCAAAAACCATGTAATTAGGTAGTTTCCCTACATAATTCCCTGTGTAGCGAGTGCGTGAGGGTGGGGGAGGTTGGGATTCAAGTCAGTAGGTCCGCCGCGGTGGTCTGGAGCAGTCATACACTTGCTACTCTCCTGCCACACTTATCTCTCTCTCTCAGCAACATTACGTGCTGAAAATGGCACACGACATAAGTTGTGAACCGCCACTTAGTCCAAATTTCTTTCACACGACATAAGTTGCGTGCCGCTAATAAAGGGTTAAGGATCCTACACCAGCCGAGGGCCGGGTTGGTGAGGCGTCCATCATTCCCCTGCCGATGAGAGTCTGCCCAGGTCGTCCCCTTTGGAGCCGCCCAGTAGTGATGGTCTCTGGCGTGCTACCCTGCATTATCCCTTACTGAGACTGATTGTTTGTTTTCTTCCCGGCCATAGCTTCGAGAGGGAGAAATCAAGAACTTCTAAAGACACATAACTTTATTAATACTAATATTAATATTAATATTAGTGGGGCTAAGTATACCTGGGTAGACTACTCGAGGGAATTATATTAATTTAAACTCTTCTTTTGGTTTCACTTACAGAAGATAATTGTTACTTAATAATTTTTTGGCAAGAACTTTTATATATATTGTAAATAAATGTAAAGATTAATTTCTGACTTTTCCTTTTGGTTACCTTGGGTGATAGGTGTGAGAATCTTGTTTTTTTAATGTTACCGAGCCTTTACAAGTGGCGACCTTGCCAGGATTCTCTCACTTCACATCTGGTATCCATTTGGAACTGGGAATTTAGCTATGCATTTGTTTCTGTTTAGGTCCGGTAGACAGATCGGGCCTGTCACTGTCCTTGGGGCCCGGAAGTGACAAACCCCCATCTTGAGACTAATCATAAAGGTACTTGACCACAGTAGCCTTTTGTCTAGTTGGGTTATAGCTGCATTATATTGAGTCAAATTTCCAATATTTTAATATTTTACTTCGCAACATGGAACATACAATAGAAGCCTTAAGATCGGAAGCGGAGTTAATTGGTCTTAGTGGACCAGATATTGCCAAGTATGTTATAAATGCCCAAAATCAAGCCAGGGAGGACAGGGTAAGAGAACGAGAGAGACTACATGAGGAGAACGCTAAAGCGGCAGAGAGACTACATGAGGAGAACGCTAAAGCGGCAGAGAGACTACATGAGGAGAACGCTAAAGCGGCAGAGAGACTACATGAGTTGGAGTTGTCTAGGATAAAAGCTCAAACGGGTAAGTCCCTGGATAGCCAGGCCCATGTTAGTAGACCCACGTTACCATTGTATCGAGAAGGTGAAGATATTGGATCCTTCTTAGTTAGGTTTGAGAGAATTGCCCAGTTGCTGAATGTGTCTCAGGAATCTTATGCTGCTAGATTAGGTAGTGTTCTGACAGGCAAGTGTGTGGATATCTATACAAGTCTATCCGAAAAGATAACTGGTGACTATGAGCTCTTAACCCTTATTTAGCGGGGTCGGACTTAAGTCCGATACGAGAAAATTGGACTAAATGGCGGGGTCGGACTTAAGTCCGTGGGCGTATTCCCGCCCTAATTTTGGTGGAAAGCGAAACTTGGTGGTCAGGCGGTGTACTACAAGGGCCCACCCACACATCCCCATTGCGTGACCGTGACTAAGTGACCCTCAAGCAGCCATAATGGAAGGTCAAGATTTGCCCGTGTTCGATTCGGTGGCCGCCAATCCCTAGTGCGTCGCGCCACCCTACTAACCACGCCCGGCTCACCACCCAGAAAACTAGATATCATGCTGAACTCTTCAGAACTTTCTAATAAGCTGTTGGATGAAACCGTCGAAGGTCTGGGTGAGAGTTTTGGTAGTGTGGATAACTCGGAAGACGAAAATAACCCGATCATAGGCTTTCACCCCAAGCATAATTTGCGTGGGGTGGATGTTGTGGTTGATATTGGACAGACCCTTGAGCAAATTGGAGACGTTCCTGACGAAGAACATACTGGTGTGGGTCTTGGTAAGTACAATTTATATTTTATAATTGCTTGAAAATGTGATTGCAAGCATTTTATCACCTTACGAGCGGCTGGTGGAGTATATTTCACTGTGCCGCCCAGCGGGTTTTTTTTTTTACCCTAAATGGGGTTGTTCCGTGCTCTTTTTCATGCATAAACAAGACCCAGAGCGTAATACAAGTATGTATCCTGAAAGTGCGTAAATTGAGCTTTCCAATGACACCCGAACCATCCTTTTACGATCACTGGTTGTCTTTCAACGATCGTAAAACACGAGTGCAAATACCCTAAAATACGGTAATTTCCTTATAGAATTCCCTGTGTGGCGAGCGGTCTTCAGGTAATTTATGCTCCTAATCACCGCTCCGCTCTCTCTCAGAGCACATTACGTCCTCAAAATTGCACTCTACAAGAAATTTCCTTTGCATTTATAGCGTATTATTTGCAGGCGTTCGGTAAATTTCTTACGGTAATACAAACAACCAAAGATTGAATATTTGTGCTTGGCATTATATGATTGTGGAGAACAGATGTAGGCCTACCGTATATATTATGTTTTCATATATTATATGATACATGTGTAACATTTTTATATTATCACTACCCTCTCTCTCTCTCTCTCTCTGTCTCACTCTCTTTGTTTGTACTCCTTTGTACTCTCTTTGTCTGATGTAGGCCAGGGCACGCCCCTAACTAATCTCTTCCCTCCCAGGGGAAATCACACCTAGCAGATGTTTTTGACCTCCCCTCTCTCTCTGTCTGTCTTCCTCTCTGGGTCTACCTATACTGCATGTGACATTGAAATTGCTTGAGAGTTTGATTGCAAGCATTTTATAGCGTATTATTTGCAGGTGTTCGGTAAATTTCTCACGATAACCAGGGTGTATGGTACATTTCTCACGATAATACAAGCAACAACGAAGCTTGGCGAAGATTGTGGTCTACAATATACCTTTTTATAATTGCATGTGACCTTGTAATTGCTTGAAAGTTTGATTGCAAGCATTTTATAGCGTATTATTTTCAGGCGTTCAATAAATTTGATAAATATATCAAAATAAGTCCTGTGGGACTATGAAATAGCTATTATTGGATAAGGACAATATTTTGTTCATCCCTCCACTGGAACATCAACAACAATGTCAACAACGTATCGCCGTCGGCAATCGTAAGATTCAGAGTCGTAAAGATTCCAGGACGAGCTCAATAAAAATTGAATGAATGAAATGAATGAGTGTGCAGTACTGCCAATACGTATAGCGACTTCCGCTAGATCTAGAGACCTTTACTTCGATCTAGCAGCAATGACTTACACTAGCGGGTTTGTTTTGAAATTTCAGAACAATTTCGAAGTGATATTATATGGATTTTGCCAATTCATATTTCTAGTGGTATTTATCATGTCTTACATCTAACAATATATGCTAGCGGATTTAATTTCAATTGGTAACCCTCCCGCTCTAGTCGGCTCCAAGAAAATCGATAATGGTGGCACTTTAGTAAACAGGTGATAAACAAAACCGCATGCGGATCGGTTTGGTGTATCGGTATTATGGTAAGTTGGCTACCTACTATTGTTTATACGATATAGTAAGTAATGATAAGTAAATTATTATATATTATATATAAAACAAAAACAAAATTCCTGCAAAGCAAGCGAAACAGAGAGAGAGAGAGAGAGAGAATGCAGAAACTGAACTGAAGAAAGAGTGAAAAAGATATAATAATACAGAAATATTACAAGCAAATAAATGAAATAGAGGGATTAGTTAGAGAAAATAATAATGATAAATACATAATACGGATGAGGAAGAGGGAAAGCGAGCGAGCCAGAGAGAGAGAGAGAGAGAGAGAGAGACAGGAAGAGTGAGAGAGATTAGAGAAAATAGAGAGATTGCAAGCATTGTATAGCGTATTATTTGCAGGCGTTCAGTAAATTTCTTACGGTAATACAAACAATGAAAGATTGAATATTTGTGCTTGGCATTATATGATTGTGGGGAACAGATGTAGGCCTACCGTATATATTATTTTTTCATATATATATGATACATATGTAACATTGTTATATTATCACGACACTCTCTCTCTCTCTTGTCTCTTCCTCTCTGGGTCGGTTACCTATAGCCTACATTTATAATTGCATGTGACCTTGAAATTGCTTGAGAGTTTGATTGCAAGCATTTTATAGCGTATTATTTGCAGGCGATCAGTAAATTTCTTACGGTAATACAAACAACCAAACAACGAAAGATTGAATATTTGTGCTGCACATCCCTCATACGAAATACCATTCCCACCGTATAGAGAGAATACAGAAACTGAACTGAAGACAGAGTGAAAAAGATATAATAATACAGAAATATTACAAGCAAATAAATGAAATAGAGGGATTAGTTAGAGAAAATAATAATGAGAAATACATAATACGGATGAGGAAGAGAGAAAGGGGGCACAAGAGAGGGAAAGCGAGCGAGCCAGAGAGACAGACAGACAGACAGGAGGAGTGAGAGAGATTAGAGAAAATAATAATGAGAATTACATATACGGATGAGGAAGAGAGAGAGAGACAGAGCGCGCGAGAGAGGGAAAGCGAGCAAGCCAGAGAGAGAGAGAGAGAGAGAAAGAGAAACAGACAGACAGACAGGAGAGAGAGAGAGAGAGAGAGAGAGAGAATACAGAAATAAGGAGAAATAAGAGAAAAATAAGACCGATTACCGAAGGAATAGTAGACGCGCGAGAGGCCGAAGTCAGGCCAAAGCGAACGCAACCGAACGCGCCTGGGAAATAGACCAAAAAGTACCTCCTCTTCCTCACCTCTTCCCACCCTCCACACTCATTCATAACATCCATTCATAGACTTATATGGGGAGACGAAGAGTTGCTCTTTCCAAAAATGATCGTTTCGATCGCATTGGAGCCATAGTAACGGCGCTAGGGCGAGTGAAATTGAGCGAATATTTCGGGATTATGCCCGCTGAGCGGTACAGTGTAAAATACCTGACCACCCGCTAAATAAGGGTTAAAGAAGGCTTTACTTAAAGGCTTCCACAAAACCCCTGATAGCTACCGACAGGATTTCAGATCAAGTCGCTTTAAAGAAGGAGAGACATATGAGCTCTTTTCTATTAAGTTAGGCCGGTTATTTGACCAATGGATTGAAGCCAATGACATTCAGAAAGATTTCCATTCACTCAGATCCCATGTCATTCTTGATCAACTTGTGTCCTCACTAACCCCAGAATTGAGAACTTTCATCAAGGAGAGTGGTGTAAGAGATCTGGAGACTGCAGTCAAGCTGGCCGATAATTGGAGCTCTACCCATCGTATTCCCTCCAGGATTTCTCAGAGTAAGGGTAAGCCTAAAAGGACTGGAAATATTCAGCAACCTACTGCCGAACAGCCTACCCAAATCAAGTTTAAACCAACTCAGACTTCACGTGGTAAGAGTGATTATACCAATGTTACCTGCCATGGCTGTGGTGAAAGGGGCCATATCCGTCCCAACTGTCCTCAGAATCCCTCAAGATTTAAGACTAATGCCTCTCCTCCCAATCCTCAGGTACATATAGGGTTTTGTCTTGATGATCACTTTAATTACTCCCAATACATGTTCTCTGGTACAGTCAATGGGGCCGGTGTCTCTACCATACTTCGGGATACTGGGTGTAGCGGCATCATAGTGTCAGAGGAGGCCCTCCCTAATGTAGACGTGACTAATTGTGATAAGGTTGAAGTAGCTGATTATCTAGGTAGGGTTGATACTTTCCCCAAGGTTAAGTGTTACCTACAATGCCCTTGTTTTGACGGTTGGACAGATGTTATAAGAGCTCCCATTAGTTTTTGCAGTGTTTTAGTAGGTAATGTCCCAGGGGTTAAACTCCCAGATAATACCTCTAATCATGATCCTGATCCTGATCCTTTTAAAGTCCAACCCCCTTTGAAGGATAACCCTATTGTTGTACAGAATAAACTAACCCATCCTCCTACGGTTTCTGTTGACACCCCTAAGCATGTTCTAGCCGTCCAGACTAGGTTGTCTAACACTAGGAAACTCCATCCTCTTGTAGCTCCTTCCTTCGAGCCTTTAAAAGTGACTCCTAGTCAGTTTTCAGACCTACAGAAAAATTGTTCTAGCCTAGCTACTGTTAGGATGAAGTGCGTTTCAGGTGAGACCGAAGAGACTAGAGATGGTAATATGTTCAGGTATGATAACATTGACGGCCTTATGTACAGGAAATGTATTAAGTCAAAGAAACGAGACAGGGTAGATAAGTTAGCCTTAGTTGTTCCTCTTGACTGCCGGAAGTCTGTCCTTTCTACGGCTCATGAAAGTCTTCTTGCAGGTCATCTTTCACATAGGAAGACAGAAACTAGAATTAAGGAACAGTTTTATTGGCCCGGTCTTACCCCAGACAATGGAGATTATTGCAGGTCCTGTGACAAGTGCCAGCGGTTTTCTTCAAAAGGCCGGATGAAACCAGTACCTCTCCAACCTATGCCAATAATGACCGAACCTTTCTCACGTGTAGCTATAGACCTAGTGGGACCCATAAATCCACCATCATCTGAGGGACACCAGTACATTCTTACAATGATAGATTTTGCCACTGGGTTTCCAGAAGCCATGCCACTGAAAAATATATCTTCTATTGCCGTAGCTGAAGCATTAATCTCAATCTTTTCCAGGGTAGGCATTCCCAAAGAAATACTCTCGGATAATGGAACCCAGTTCAAATCTGACTTGATGAAAGAATTGCATAGACTGTTAGGTGTTAAGCCCCTTTTCACTACTCCATATCACCCTAGTGGGAATGGTAGGATTGAGAGGTTTCACTCCACTATGAAAGCTTCTCTTAGAAAGGTATGCGAGGACAAACCCACAGAATGGCAGCGGTACCTCTCCCCTTTGATGTTTGCCCTGCGAGAGATGCCCAGTGACCGCACCGGATTCTCTGCCTTTGAGTTACTATATGGGAGACAGGTAAGAGGTCCCTTGACGGTCCTGAGAGATCTCTGGGAGGATAAGACTGTAAAGAGTGATGATAGACCTTTGTATCAGTATGTCTTTGAGCTTAAAGATAAACTAGAAGATTGCGCCAAGATAGCTGCTCAGAATGCTGAGATTAGTGCTAAAAATTATAAGACTTACTTTGATATAAAGACTCAGGATAGGAAATTCATGCCTGGTGATGAAGTGCTTATTTTGCTCCCAGATGATCACCATAAATTACTTATGTCATGGAAGGGCCCTTACAAGGTATTAGAGCGTAGGAATAAAGTGAATTATCTGATAGATGTACCAGGAAACTCAACATTGTATCATGCTAATCTCCTTAAGAAGTACTACCGTAGGGTGCAAATTTCCTTGGCATATGTACTAGATGAGACTACCACACTATCCTTTGATGATCAGCCTTTAGTTTCACCTGTAAGTATGGAGGAAGATTCAAACTTAGATTCAGAACTGAACTTTCCTCCTTTCTCAGAACTTTATGACTCTAATGGATCAAAGGTACAGTTTGGTAGCCAGTTAACTTCAGAGCAGAATGAAGAAATCAACAACCTTATTGAGGAGTTCGATTATGTGTTTTCGGATAAACCTGGTTGTACCACCACTGTGTATCATGATATCACTCTCTGTACTACGGAGCGACTAAAGCCAAGAATTTATTCCCTTCCTATCCACCTTCAACCCCAATTTCAGGAAGAAGTCGAAACCCTTTTAAGTCAGGAAATTATAACACCTTCACAATCCTCCCATTGTTCTCCTGTAGTTATGGTTAAGAAACCTGATGGAAAGTATAGGCTGGCTATAGATTATAGAATTCTTAATGCTGTCACTGAATTCCATGCAGAACCTATGTGTAAACTAGAGGATGATCTTCATAAGTTTTCAGGAGCAAATTACTTTTCTGAGCTTGATTTAACCAAAGCTTACTACCAAGTTCCTCTTACGGAAAGATCAAAACCATTAACAGCATTTCCTACTCATAAAGGATTGATGGAATTTTGCCAGATGCCATTTGGTCTGGTCACTGCCTGTGCTACATACATAAGACTAATGCGCCTTGTATTGGCAGGTTTGGAGAATGTGTCCTTCTACTTTGATAACGTGGTTATCTATGCCGATTCATGGGTAAGTCATGTGAAAGCTGTACGTGCTGTCTTACAACGCCTCAGTGAGCATGGTATGACGGTAAAGCCTGAAAAGTGTAGTTTTGGTCTCCACACAATCCAGTATTTAGGCTTTGTTATAGATGGACGGACTCTCAGACCTGTTAATGATAAGGTTCAGACAGTGCTCAATATTTCTCCCCCCTCATCCAAGAAAACTTTAAGATCATTCCTATGTTTAACCCTTAAAAAGCGGCTCACCACATAAGTCGAGTTAAATAAAGCTGGACTATGTGGCGGCGCTCGACATAACTCGAGTGGCAATTTCAGCACGTAATGTTGCTGAGAGAGAGAGACAAGTGGTGGCAGGAGAGTAGCGAGTGTATGACTGCTCCAGACCACCGCGGCGAACCTACTGACACAAATCTCACCTCCCTCCTACCTCTCTCACTCGCCATATACGGAATTGTATCGGGAAAGTGGCTAATTACATGCTTTTTGCACTCGCGTTGCACGGTTATTGCAAGAAAACTAGCCATCATAAAAGGATCGTTATGGTGTCATTCGAAAGCTCTGTTTATGCCCTTTCAGGGATAGATACTTGTTTTACGTTCTGGGTCTTATTTAGGCATGAAAATGATCACGTAAACAGCCCTATTTTGGCTAAAAACACCCCGCTGGGCGGTACATATAAATAAACCGCATAGGCCGCTCGTAAAGGGTTAATATCTTTTTACCGGAAATTCATCGAAAATGCTTCCTCTCTTACTTCACCGTTGTCTGATATGTTAAGAAAAGGTGTTAAAGAACCTCTAGAGTGGAGTAAAGAGGCTACTGAGAGTTTTGAGAAACTTAAATCTGCTTTGGCAAATGAACAGGTTCTTAAAATCCCTGATATGTCATTTCCTTTTGTCCTTAGAACTGATTCCTCAGGTTACGGTTTGGGTGTGGTTCTTCTCCAGTATGTTGGTGATACGCCCTTCCCGGTTGCGTATGCTCGTCGAAAACTCCTTGACAGGGAACGTAGGTATTCTACCATCGAACGTGAGTGCCTAGCCATTGTGTACGGAGTTAACAGGTTTAAGTACTATCTACTGGGAGCAGAATTCGTTCTGGAAGTAGATCATAAGCCTGAGGAAGTTCAAAGGAAACAATGACAGATTGCTCCGGTGGGCCCTAGGCTTACAGTCATTTAGATTTAGACTTGTACATAACCTGGGAAAGATAATATTGGAGCAGATTTTCTAAGCCGGGCCACTAACTATAGTATGAACATTTTCTTGGGTATAAATGTTTGTTGTAAGTGGGTACTTGTTTAAATATGCCTTTGTAATTGTATCTATCTCTATAGCTAGATACTTTTGGAGGGAGCCATGTAAAGGCAATGTATTTATTACTGTATTTTGTTTTTTTTCTATAAATATTATATCGTATCTTCATTATTTGTAAGAGACTCGGTGAGGCAACTGTACCGAGCAACCCTGTGTGTACGTATGTATGTAACCCTGTCAGTTCCTCGCCTAATATGGTAAGGTTCAAATTAGATTATATTCTTGGACTTTTATTGCTTCAATCATATTGTTTCATTCCTATTGTTTCACTATGTAAAGGTTCAAGGTTACGATTATTCATGGAGTTTCGTTCCTGCTTTATTTTAGTCTCGTTTTCTTTACCCGAACTTTGGATTATAGTTATACAGTTTCTTTCAGGGTTTCAGTGCTTCAACTAATTATCTTCCCTATCTCATTCTGTATTTATGGGTCTTGTCAGAGGTAATGTGGGGGTTTGTGGGAGCTAGTCTTTTCACTCTACGTCCAGCCTCAGAATCAACGGGACTAAGGTAAAGGAGCTTAACACTCTTCATATTCTTTTGTTTCTTTTTATCTTTTCTTTCTACCACATTAGACAAATTTTAACTGATATGGAGTAAATATTGTTGTAACTATAATAAGACAGATTTTCATTGGTTCTGTAAGGTAAAGATACTCTTTGTTTTTGTATTGCACTTCAGAACCTTAATATTCAGTTCCTGTTATAAGAGTGTAATTTTCGTTTGTTACTTAGTTAATTACTCTTTAAGTTATCTGAGTTCTTTTCTCTGTCGAGAATAATAAATCTTGAAATTCTAGGAGGCTAATCTAAAGTTATTTATTTATTAAGCTGTATGTCAATTTGATATAGTTAATATATTGTTTTGTTTATTCTATTAACACCTAAAGAGCGGCCTAGGTGGTAAATAATATGTAGCCACCAGCGGGATTTTTTTACACCAAGATAGGGCTGTTTACGTGATAATTTTCATGCCTAAATAAGACCCAGAGCGTAAAACAAGTATCTATCCCTGAAAGGGCATAAACAGAGCTTTCCAATGACACCACAACGATCCTTGTATGACTGCTAGTTTTCTTGCAACAACCGCGCAACACGAGTGCAAAAACCATGTAATTCGGTACTTTCCCCATACATTTCACTATGTAGCGAGTGTGAGAGGGTGGAGGAGGGTGGGATTCATGTCAGTTGGTCCGCCGCGGTGGTCTGGAGCAGTCATATGCTCGCTACTCTCCTGACACCACTTGTCTCTCTCTCTCAGCAACATTACATGCTGAAATTGCCACACGACTTATGGTGTGAGCCGCCACATAGTCCAAATTTCTTTCACTCGACATATGATGCGCGCCGCCAATAAAGGGTTAAGGATCCTACACCAGCCGAGGGCCTGGTTGGTGAGGCGTCCATCATTCCCCTGCCGATGAGAGTCTGCCCAGGTCGTCCCCTTTGGAGCCGCCCAGTAGTGACGGTCTCTGGCGTGCTACCCCGCATTATCCCTTACTGAGACTGACCCTGTTTGTCTTCTTCCCGGCCATAGCTTCGGGAGGGAGAAATCAAGAACTTCTAAAGACCCATATTTTATTAATATTAATATTAATATTAATATTAGTGGGGCTAAGTATACCTGGGTAGACTACTCGAGGGAATTATATTAATTTAAACTCTTTTGGTTTCACTTACAGAAGCTAATTGCTACTTAATAATTATTTGGCAAGAACTTTTATATATATTGTAAATAAATGTAAAGATTAATTTCTGACTTTTCCTTTTGGTTACCTTGGGTGATAGGTGTGAGAATCTTGTTTGTTTAATGTTACCGAGCCTTTACACTGTACTGTATAATAATTTCAAAATTGAAGGTTATTTAACCCACTGTGCCCCAGCGACGCAGCGTTTGCGTCAGCAATGTATGTAACGCTAAACCCCAGCGACGCAACAGTTGCGTCAGTGTTACTCCGGTCCCAATTACTTCGGTCCTATGGCACCTAGAGGGCTCAGATTTGTATGGGAGCTGTGTAAGTATCCCACGCAACCAAACCAATGTTTGAAAACTCTCAAAGTAATTTCATTGTGACTTATTAATATGAACTTTTATTGTGTATAATTTCCACACAATAATTAAATTTAATATATAAAATTGTCGGTACCCATTGAGTTTGAGCCTGACTAAATTAACCTACTGGCTCTCTCTCTCTCTTACAATCTTACATCTATTTTTAATATTGGTACCTTTTTTGACATCTAGAGACTTTGGCCTAAGTTGTACTTAATTTCCCTCCCGGCTTTGCTTAAATTATGTTGAATTTATTCTATAATTTCTAAATCTAAATCAAAACTATTACGTAATGAGTTAAATTGAAAGGCTCCAGACTGCTAATCTACATTTGGGCAAAATTCTTCTTCCGCATTTCGTGAGGGTGTTTTATTTTCAGCTCGCGATTTGATTTAATTTAATGGAGTACTGTATTGTTGTCTGCAACTTACCGGACTAGCATTAATAGTTTAATTTAATATCACTATATTTCTTTCCCATATCATCATGGCTACAAGTTTACAACGGCGTCGGGCTGGGCTTAAGGGCTCATTGACGGTCTTGACCTCTGAGATCGAGGACTTCCTTGACTCGGCGTCTAGGGTGGAAGTGGAGGCCAGGTTGCTCAGTATTCAAAAGCAAATTGACAAGTATGAGGTCACACAGGAGGACCTGGCCGACATTTACGAGACGGACGCCGAGTATTTCAAGGAGTTAAGAGAGGATACCCTGTATTTGGAGGGCATCCAAGTAATCGTTGCCACATTAAAGGGGGTCTTGATTCTGGAGGTCAAGAGGGAGTCGACTCGACCAGAGCCAAAGAAGTCCACAGTTAAATTACCACATCTTACTCTTCCAAAATTTGAGGGTGATGCCACATTGTGGTCGGGGTTTTGGGAGATGTTCAAGTGTACCTCCATGACAATCCCGACCTCACAGATATGCAACGCTTCACCTATCTGAAGGGTCAGCTTCTGGGTGATGCGCATAAGCTAGTCGAAGGATTCATTGTCGTAAGTGCAAGTTATGCCCCAGCGATAGAACTCCTGCAAGAGACATATGGGCATCCAGATCGAATCAAGGCAGCTTATGTTACCCAATTCAATCAACTAGCGTCACCTAAATACCAAACAGCTGACCTGAAGAACTTCTATGCTAATACAGAGAGTGTGATGGGGTCAATCATTAGCCATGGGATTTGTTTGGAGGAATTTTGTGTGGTGACTCTTGTCAATAAATTACCATCACCACTAAAAGAAACCATAAAACGGGAAATGGGAGACTTGAGCCTGGATTATAAGAAATTCACCCATTGCTTCCAGGCTGAAGTGTACAATTTGGCAGGTCAAGACAAAGTAGGGGGTACACCCATGGCTACGGCAACATTTACCGCCCAAAGTGAAAACAGGAAATTTAACTGTGTCCTGTGTAGTGGCACCACTCATTTGTGGTACAAGTGTATGAAGTATAAGACTCTTAAAGTTAAAAGAGCCCGTCAACTACGTCTCTGCACTGGGTGCTTGTCAAAAGAGCATGGCCATTCGGGTTGTACTAACCCTAACATAAGAAGCTGCAAGTTTTGTGAGGACAAACACTTTCATTCCCTATGTACAAAAATACAAGGGAAGGAAAGTAGACCAGCGGAGGATAACAACAAGAGAGAGCATACTGCTGCTACTTCGACTACAATGTCCGTTGCCACAGGTAAAAATACAGTAATCTTGCCTACCGTACAGCTGCCGGTAAAGGGTAAGGATAATAATTGTGTTAAAATCAGATCGCTACTCAACCAATGTTCTCAGAGGACCTTTGTGAAGTCTTCTGTTCTATCCTCCCTTTCCAACAATTCTAAAGAAACTGAGGAGTTATGTCTTCACGGATTTACCGGAAAACAAGCCTCTAGGGAATATAATGTTGTGGCACTGTATTACAAACACAGAGGTAAATTTCATCATCTAGACACAATAGCGGTTGATGAATTGCCAGAACATAAAGGTGAACTTAGCCTAAAGTCTAAACTGGTTAGTTTACAAAGTAAAGGCATACAAATTGCCGATCCTCATGCAACGGACACAGATCAGTAGGAGCTGCTCATCGGAGCGGATCACTACTACGATATAGTGTGACCTGGGTATAAAAGGTCAGGTAGCCTATTTCTGCTTCCTACCAAGTACGGGTACGCCATAAGTGGTTCATATGTGGCACAAAATACCAGCTCCAGCACTGAAGTAATTACTGTATTAAAAGTAGCAGTTACGCCAATGGACGAAAACATGTCCACTGGTAATATTCCACCATACAAAAATGACTTAAATGTTTTGTGGGATATAGATCATATCGGGATAACCCCTAAGGAATACTCACAAGTTGAGTGTCAAGCACTATCGTCATATGAGGATACCGTTACCTACGATCCTGACAGCCAACAATATAAAGTAAGACTGCCCTGGAACGATTACAAGGATCAGCTGCCAGCTAACAAGGGTTTGGCCATAGGACGTCTTCGGGCTCTTCAGAGAAGATTCATCAAAGAACCTGAGTTTTGTGAGGAATACTCAAAGGTCATAAAGGTGCAGGTGTCCCGTGGTTTTATAGAAGAGGTGCCTTTTGACAATTCAGATACCGGACATTACTTGGCTCATCATGGAGTTGTCAAGGAGAGCAAAACTACACCAGTGCGTATCGTCTTCGACTGTTCAGCCAAGGTGAGTATTTACCTAATTGTAGTTTACAGGAGTTGAGCTAAGCTCGTGTTGTCCCGTCTCTCAGTCTACTTTTTATCCAATTTTTTCTTGAAAATATGGATGTTCCATGCCCCTACCACCTCCTCCTCCAGCCCATTCCATTTGTCAATACATCTATAGGGGAAGCTAAACTTCCTGATATCGTTCTTGCAGGTAGGTCTTTTTACTTTGTAGCTTTGGCCTCTAGTTATTCCTGTATCCATAATTAATATATCCTCCCTATCCAGCCTCTCCAGCCCCCGGGTACATTTGTACATCATTATCATGTCTCCCCTCTCTCTCCTCTCTTTTAGACTCGGTAGATTTAATTTGTCTAGCCTCCCTTCATATGGCAGTTCTCTGAGACTTGGAACCAATCTAGTGACTGCTCTCTGGATTCTTTCTAACTTGTGAACATGCTTCTTTAGATGCGGGGACCACACCACTGCTGCATACTCCAATCTTGGTCTAATCATACTCTTCATAATTTTCGCTACCATGGTCTCATCCAAGTAGTTCAGAGCAACTTTCATATTCCCGGCCATTGCATACATTCCGCTAAAGAGCTTGTTAATATGTTTCTCTGGCGACAAATTATCTTGTATAATCAACCCTAAATCTTTTTCTTTTTCAGCCTTGCTAATTATATTATCTCCCATCCTGTACTCCCAATTTGGTCTATTCACACTTCTTCCCATATTTAACACATGGCATTTACTTATATTAAATTTCATTTTCCACTTGGTGCTCCATTCGTATGTTTTATCTAAATCCCCTTGCAGCTCCTCACAACTACTTTTATTTGTTATTTGTCTCATAATTTTTACGTCATCTGCAAACATTGACATGTAAGAGTTTATGCCTATCGGCAGGTCATTCACGTACATAAGGAACATGCGAGGTGCCAACACAGATCCCTGCGGCACACCACTCTCAACTTTCCGCCACGATGAGTAAGTTCCTCTAATGTTGGTCCTCATTTCCCTATCTGTTAAATAGCTCTCCATCCATTTCAGCAAACTCCCCCTGACACATCCTAGCGTCTCAAGCTTAGATAACAATCTCTTATGTGGTACCTTATCGAATGCTTTGGAAAGGTCTAAGTAGACGCAGTCCACCCATCCGCCTCTCTCTTGGAGTACATCTATCACCCTACTGTAATAACATAGCAAACTGGTAACACAAGATGTCCCTTCTCTGAATCCAAATTGCTTTGGGGTTATTATCTTCTTTCTCTCCAACATTTTCATCCATCTCTTCCTAATTAACTTTTCACAAATCTTGCATACAATACTAGTAAGTGAAACTGGTCTATAGTTTAGAGGGTCCTCAGGGTTTCCATTCTTGTATATCGGAATGATATTAGCTCTTTTCCATTCAACAGGAACCTGTCCTTTATCTAAGGAAGCTTGAATTATGTCCCTCACTGGCTCCACTAATTGCTCTGCACACTCCTTTAAAACCCAGGCAGACACTTCATCCGGTCCCATAGCTTTCCTTACTTCAAGTCCTCTCATCGCAGATAACAGCTCATCTCTAGTTATTTCAATCTTACTAAGACCACTCTCCAGTACTCCCGCCTGTGGTTCGTCAAAACCTTCCCCTCTAGTAAAAACTGACCCCAATTTGTTATTCATTACCTCACACATGTCCGATACATTTTCATACGTCCTAGCATCAACTCTTAATTTAGTAATTTGTTTCTTTACCTTCAACTTACTGTTTATATATTTATAAAATAATCTAGGGTCACTTTCACATTTATTTACTATGTTCTTCTCATAGTTCATTTTAACTTGCCTAATTATGTTAACATATCTATTCCTTGGTCGTCAGCCTAGTCTTAATGACTGCTTGCATAATGGACCTTCACTGGTACCAGACTTGGCGCAGGTTTTACTCCAGTTTAGACTCGATAAGTATGCCTGGGTGTCTGATATCGAGAAGGCGTTTATGATGTTAAAACTCCATGAGGACGACCAAGACTATACTCAGTTTATGTGGCCAAAATTTCCACGGCAGCTAGATTCGCCCCTCATTTGTTATCGATTCCAGGTGGTTTTATTTGGCGCTACATGTTCCCAATTTCTTTTGAATGCCACCATTTTAAAACACTTGTCAAATGTCAGTGCAGATCCGCAGGTTATTCAGCAGATTCGGTCAGGGCTATACATCGACAATTTACTGGGTACAGGTAATGATGAAGATTTCCTGATTAATACCTATGGTGAAGTCCGAAAAATTATGGATGATGCCCATCTACATCTGCGTGAAATGGCGACAAATAGTTCTGTTTTATGGACTGTACTGCAACGGGATGGTGTGGCGGCGGTACAGCAGGAACATGTGAGGGTGCTAAGATTGTTTTGGGAGACGGACACAGATACCCTCTCATTCGGCGTTCAGTACACGCAATATTCGCAGATTACAAAGCGGATTTGCTTGAGTATGACGGCTAAACTTTTTTACCCCTTGGGGATAGTTCTACCGGTGTCGATCAAATCAAGATTATGCCTTCAGCAATTATGGAGGATAAAATTAGGTTGGGATGAGGTTTTGACTGGCGATCTGGTTGAGGAGTGGGAAGGGATTATTTCAGATCTTCGTCTCTGTAAGGGTTTAATTTTCCTCGGAGAGTTGTCATGGACCATCCTGTTTCCATTCATGCCTTCTCAGACGCTAGCAAGGTCGCGTACGGCACCGTCATTTACTTTGTTGACACAAGTGGCAGCCGTCTAGTCATGGCGAAGGCGAAGGTCGCCCTGATCAAATCCCTTTCCATCCCAAAATTGGAGCTAACTGCAGTTCTGTTGGCTGCTAGACTCGTTCACTTTATCGAGGAAACTTTTCAAAATTTGCTAAATATCTCGGAGACAGTTATATGGAGTGACAGCCAAATTACGCTCTACTGGTTACATAGCCAAAAGAAGTTACCAGTATACATCACCAACCGTGTCGACGAGATTCATACCCTGCTCCCAACCGCACAGTTCCGGTATGTGTCTACCAAAGAGAATCCATGTGACTGCATTACTCGTGGTGTATCTGCTAAATATCTCAAATCTTCTGCGTTGTGGTGGAATGGCCCATGCTGGCTTAATAATCCCAACGAATGGCCAGAAAATATAGATATGAGCGAGCAACACACTGCTATTGTGGCACCGGTAATTGACTCGGTGCCTGAAGATGACACACGGTTATGGGACTGGGTTAGCTTCAGCAGCTATGAGAAGTTACAATGTGTTACAGCATGGGTGATACGATTTGTAGAAAATGTAAAAGCAAAAATCAAAGGCACACCGCCCACAGGTAGTGCTTACCTTAATGTGAAGGAGATCAGAATTGCAGATATAGTATTAGATAAGCTCTGTCAACAAGAAATATATACGCAGGAATATAAATTACTGGTTAAGGGAACAAAGTCCAGGAATAACCTGATCAACCAGTTGGGCTTACACTTGAAGGGGAATTTGATACATTGCGGAGGCAGATTACGATTGGCAGTCCTCTCTGAGGCAAGTAAGTATCCAATACTACTGCCCCCCAATCATCCCTTCACCCATCTTGTCATCGATAGGTGTCACCGACTCTGTTGTCATTATGGGGTTGGTCATATAGTCACCTATGTAAGACAACGATGGTGGGTGCCTAGAATCAGGCAGGTGGTCAAGAAAGTCCTACGCAAATGCTTAAAATGTAGACGAGTACAGGGAACACATTATGACCCTGTAGGAGTACCTCCCTTACCAAACCTGCAAACCACCCCAGGTGACCCCTACAAAGTTACCGGGGTTCACTACAGTGGAGTAATCCCTGTGAAAGATTCACCCAATCTTAAGGTGTATATGATACTTTTTACATGTGCCGTTACCAGGTCAATTCACCTGGAACTGGTCACCAACCTCACTTGTGATAGCTTCCTACATGCCTTCAGAAGATTCTGCAGTAGAGAGGGATATCCACGTATCATGCTGAGTGACAATGCAAACAAAATTATAGGGTCATCTACTTATCTCAAAGAAGTGAGCAACAATCCCAAGATTCAGACCTGCTTAGCGGATGTAAAATGCGAATGGCGTTTCATTCCCGCCAGAGTGCCTTGGTTCGGCGCCACATGGGAAAGAGCTATAGGCATCGTGAAGGCGGGTCTGAAGAAGGTGTTGGGTAGAGCTCTCATATCGATTGAGGAACTCAACACCATATTCTTGGAGATTGAAGCCACTGTAAATGATCGCCCTCTATATTATGCTTCTGGTGATTTGGACGACCTTACCCCAATCACACCCACAGTACTGGTACGTGGATACAGACTGCGAGATCTTTCTGAAGAACATGATGAGGATATTATGGAAGATCCAGACTACACAAGTAAGGAAGTGATATCGGCCCGCTACAAATATATTCGTAAACTATCATGAGACATTTGGCATCGCTGGTCGACAGAATATCTGGTGACTTTAAGAGAGGCACAAAAATGTAAACTAGCACCATTAACAGGTCATTGGCCTAGGGTAGGTGACATGGTAACTATCCATGAAGAGGGTCCGCGCGCATTCTGGAAATTGGGTCGTATAGAGGAGTTGTTACCCGGTCGTGATGGTGAGGTTCGGGTAGCAAAAGTTCGCACCAGGACTGGAGTAATCACTCGGCCGACGGTGCGACTATATCCTCTTGAAGGTGACCTAGATCGCCGGGCAGCCCCCTCGGACCAGTTATCCATAGATGTCCCCTCCCTGGCTCCTACTTTGGCGAAACCTGTTGACGCGTCCGGCGGACGCCCCAGTCGACAGGCAGCCCAGATATCCTCCAAAGGTTGGCGGAATAAGATTGCCTCCGTGCATATCTAATCATGTAAATTTTGTATATTTTTGTTGGCGGGAATATGTCCATACTCAGTATACTCTATCTAGTATGAACAGTCTCGATGTTATGTAATCTGGGTTGATGTAGCGTTACGTATCTTTCCGTAGTCTTAAGTTGAACGCTTTCCGTAGTCTTAACTCCCCCAGACAGATTATATTAACTTACTGACGAGGAGGCGGCTGACACGGTATTATCCCCACAACTGTCAAAATCTCACTGAGGGACCGTTAGAAGTCGGAGGAACATAGGGTTGCCACCATTCGACAAATTTGTATCTAACTTACCTAACTTACTGAGCTCAATATAACGCTAGAGCGTCATATAACTTATTAGAGAGATATTAAGATAAGTTCATATGACGCTCTAGCGTCATATGAGTATTTTGGCCAAACCTCCATATGACGTTCTAGCGTCATATGAGTCGGAGAGTGTTAAGTTGAACGCTTCCGTAACCTTAGGTTGGACGTTCCATAATTTGGGAAGAATATATTATTCTGTAGTTGTATATGGGAAAGTATTGTAGGATTATAATTCCCATATATTTGTGTATTATTTATTAAGATTGTTCATATGTATCTCATTGTATAAGGATGGGATACATTTTCCATATGCTATGCGCATGCGCGGATAGTCACGAGAGACACCAAAACCTTTCTCTCATCCTCACTCTCCACAAAACCTCCGTTGCAGCCACACGCTAAGCTTACTTCTTCATTGTTTCATATTTAGGTGTTTTAGCTTCACTTTCATCTCATATTCATATAGTCACTACATCATCATCTTTTGTTAGTTATCATTAAACTTAAAGTAAATATCTAGCCTATCCTATCCTAGTTTTAGCCTTTTTCCTTCCGCTTTCCTTATCCTACTAACCTACTCGAGTCAACTAGCCTATCTTCCGCCATCTTTTAATCACCAACTGAGATCTTCCAAGGTAAATAAATATTCTATATGTGTTAATAATAAATTAAAATATACAGTCCACTTCATCTAAATTAACCATAGCATAATTGGACCTCTGTCTGGAGTTTGTAAATAGTGTCACTATCTCGATTCAGTTGTTGTTGTTATACTGTCACCGTTTTTGTTAATTCATTAATTTGGTGTTGTGAAAATTCAAGGCTCCGGGTTAGCTCTTGGTTTTATCTTCACTCTTCTTATGAGCATTTTGGAACTCTCGCAGTAAAGTTTGCATTGTATAACTATATGCTTTACTTTGTACGTCAAGCAGTAAATGTATGTATTTTCTCTCCACAATTTATATTGATAGGAGAATATGGCGGGAACTGGACGAGAGGGCTGCTACTGATGACTGGAGCTCCACGTGGTGACAGGCTCGGTATTGCTCGCCTGGAAAATATCGACAACTAAATGACACGAAAGTCTTAAAATTGACAAAGAAACGGGGCGAAAGGTGTTTTAATCGCCAAACTAATGACGCTGAACGTCTTAATATCGGAAAACTAATGGGGCTAAACATGAGGAAGAAGGGGGACCAGAAACTCAACCCATCTCCCGTTAATAGTAGGGCAGATAAGCATAAAATTGTGCATTTAATGACTAAAGCATGAAATTTCTACCACAGTTAGTACATACCATAAGGTTCATTTTCAGATGTGAAATCAAAATGGGTATGACCTCTGATGACCTTGAGAGGTCATCAGAGTTCACTGAAGGCATCAGTCACATCTGGGTAGACCTTCCATGTTTCCCAAGCTGTCTTCTTCCCTCTGCCGGCAAATGCTGACACGGTATCACATCCAGTGATGGCATGAAAGAGAGGAAGAGTACAACACTGTCTTGGATTTATGGTGGCAACCAGTTCATGAACAGCGATGTACCGGAAGCTTGAGCCAGTGCCAAGACAGATCCAGAGCTCATCAGGTTGGATCTTGCAGAAGGAGGCCACAGCGATCACCACCACGTCAGTATCCACAGTGCGTATGGCCACTTGCTTGCAGCCTTTCTGAACAGCATCTGCAACATGAAGGAGTAGACGCGTATCAGCTTCCTCCTGTGAACATGGGCCAAGGTGGGTCAGGTCTGACTCAGGAGGTGAGCAGAGGACGTCATGCCCATGTGTTGCGTACAGTTCCTTACCATCTGCTAGGGAAGAGTGAACAGCTGCCTGAGACAGGAGACCAAAAAGCTCGGTTTTGTTTTCATCCACCCGAAGAAAGTCCTTCCAATTCTTTGGCATCACAGTAGAAGCAGCTACTCTTCTCCTTGTTCCTGTTCCTCTCTTCTGTCTGATTGTAGCTTTCAGACTGTCTGGTAGGTACACGTCCCAGACAAGGTCAACACGGTTGGTTTTCTGAAGCTGAGCAGAGATGTATGATCCAAACACTGTGTCTGCATATTCCTGGAAGGTCTTGGATTTAGCAGGATTCAGCATGTGAACCACAGCTGCCCCATCAAGGATTATGGCGTCAACCGTGGGCACATTTATCTCCTGGTTCACACCTGATTCCAGGCAGTGTAGCAGATGTGCTTTGGCCCCATGTCGCAGTCTGCCTCCTGCTGAAAGTGATGGTGGAGCTGCCTGGTTCTCGTGAGAGAAGAACTGATCGAGATCCCCATCGCGGGTTTGGCAGGAGATGTATAGCCTCGCAAAGAGACCACAGTCATTCTTCAGTGCAGCGAGCTTTGCCTTCTGCTTTGACTGGGTCTTGATTGGTGGCCGGCTAAACAGAGGCAGCTTGTTCTTGGGAAGTATTTCTGTGACAGGCTTTGTGCAGAGTTCCAGCCTTTCTTCCACAAACTTGGTGTACTGCTGCTCACCAATGGACTCTATCTTTCTCACTGTCTCTACCACTGCAACATCCATGACATCCCTGGTGTCAATGACAAGCAGGTGTGGACTGGTTTCCAGGAATGGATTCCCCATCTCTTTTAGTACAGCATAAAATGCCTTGACCTCCTTCAGGAAGGCTGATTGCACTGCAGAGTGCTGGTCATGGTGAGGGTGTATGTCTGGATCAATGACCTGTGGTCCCTCAAACTCTGTGATGATCCTAGCAATTTCAGGCCCTGCCACCATCCAGCGTCTCAGTGCTTTAGGATTGTCCGTTAGCCCGATTGCACCACCAGATCCTTTGACCAGGGCGTTGTTTTGTTCATAACACTGGTCGATTGCTATAGCAGAGAACTTGTTGCTGGTCTTGTGCACCACAAAGTTCCCAGACTTAACTCTGCCAGGACATCTGGATGCTTCTCAGCGAGGCTCACCATGTCACGGATGTGCACAGAAAGCCACCTGGATTAGTGGGTGTGATCCAGGGCAAACATCCACGGCATGAGCTGTGTCAGGGATTCCACATACAGCCGGAAGTTCCCCTCACGAAGTGATCTGAGGTACTGCAGCAAGAGCAGCTCTAAGGACAGCGTCTTGAGCCAGTAGCTGAAGTGCACAGTAACCTCAGCCCGCTTTGCACACCACTCCTTAAAAGGCTGGATGGAGTCATCAGCACTGGTTGCGCAATCATCCTGGTGTGCTTGCTGCAGCAGTATGTACAGGCTTGCAGACGTGACTTGGTGATATGGCTCGCTTGCAGGAAAGACGCGGCCGTTCCAGAACTTGCAATACCAGCCTGGACTAGTTTATTCATCCAGCCACTGCCATCCAGCCAGCGTCCCAACATCTGGAAGAATACAAGTAGATTAATGACATGCAGCCTATTTTGTCTCATCTACAATCTACATCTATTTTGTGTCAACTACAATTCAATGGGTGCAATAATCCTTTTGTTTAAACAGACTTTTGTTTAAGTTAACAACTGCAGGAAATGTACAAAACATTGAGTGCAACAAGCAATTAAAGCTTATGGATCGTACTCTAACAAAATAAACCAAAATAAAACCATGCACACACAAAAATAATCCTTTACTTTTTGTGGTTTACCTTCAGCACACCCATCTCGATGTGTAGGCCACCAAACATGATAACATAGTGCTCCACATTTCATAATTTCACCACCATCAGACAAGACCGGGCTGTCGGCGGGGGCGGTGGACTCATCACCCTGGTACACAAAGAAATATCATACATAGTAACCAGTGTACAAACCAAATCACTCCTCCCCCCAAATGATAACACAACAGAAATACAGTCAATTAAAATACGCACTGGCAACAACTCCAACATAACCATCATAAACACATACATCCCTCCCCAAACATCCCCTACAGTACCAAATGAATACAGACCACACTTACAACACATCACAAACACCCCACACACCCCACACATCATCCTGGGTGGTGACTTCAACGCCAAGACGTCGGCCTGGTTTGTCGACAACCCCGACACAGACAGAGGGCTGGTACTACAAAACCAAACCGATAACCTCATCATCCTTAACGACATCCATCAACATACCCATATTCCTCACCAAGCCCTCTATAACCCCTCATCTCCAGACATCACCTTTTGTCCCCAGAACTCGCCCCCACAACATCCTGGAGGGTGGTCAGAACCTTAGGCTCTGACCACCTCCCGATCATTATCACCACCAAAACCAGACTCACCCCAGCTAGCCACAAACACACATACACCAATTATAAAAGAGCTAACTGGGAAGCATTCACAAATGAGACAGAACAACACTTCACAACTCTAAACAGTACACCCATCACTAACATCAACAATGCTGTACACATACTCAATAAAACTATCCAAAACGCTGACAAGAAACACATTCCAAGAGGTAACAGAAAAAGACACAACCCCAACTTCACACCAGAAATTCAAAACCTCATCAGACAACGCGACATACTGAAACACTCCCCAGCACCCCACACACAAGACATCACACAACAAATTCAAGCACTCAACACCCAAACTAACAACAAAATACAAGAACAACAAAAACTAAATTGGAATAACTTCCTACAAACACTTGATCACAAAACAAACCCCAAAAAACTATACAAAACACTAAACAGCATCACACTTTCCAACAGCAACACAACACAATCACATGCTGCAATCACAACAACAGACTCTACTCCTTCATGTAAACAACAAGCAAACACTCTCATCAATCACTTTTCACATGTCAGCCACCTAAAACCTCACAAAGACGACCGACGTGTCATCCGACGTAAGAGACAATTCCCCACAGACCCTGACTATACACCCTTCACCAATCACCAGACAAAGCATATCATCAACAATCTCAAGCACTCACCCGCCTGTGGCCTAGACAACATAAGCAACATACACCTCTGACACCTGGGACCACAAGGCATACAAGCACTCACTAACATATCAAACTACAGCTATTCACACAACACAATACCAGACATTTGGAAGCATGGTATCATCATCACTTTCCCCAAACCCAACAAAGACCCCACGCTACCCTCCTCGCACCGCCCCATCACACTCCTTTGCTCCCCCTCCAAAGTCATGGAACGCCTAGTATTACAACTAATTACACCTGACCTACCCCTAGCTCCAACACAACATGGCTTTAGGCCACTGCACTCCACAAACACTCTTCTCACAGACCTTACACAAAGAGCTTTCGACGGCATCAATTCAGCTAGACCACCACACAGATCACTATTAGCCACACTCGACATTAGTAAAGCCTTCGATGCCATCCCCCGCCACAACCTAACAAACAAAATCTACAACACAAACATGCACAACAACACAAAACGGTGGCTGGCCAACTTCCTAGCAGGCAGATGTGCACACGTATCTTTTGCCGGTCAGTCATCTAAAATCAGAAACTTTCCAAACGGAGTCCCACAAGGATCCGTCCTATCGCCCGCACTCTTCAATCTGTACATGCACGATATAACTACACCCAATACGCCCCAAATAAACTTAGCCTCCTATGCAGATGACATAACACTCACATGCACACACCATGACCCAAAAAGAGCAACAGATCTCCTTCAACCCTATCTCAACACACTACATGGCTGGTGCACTACAAACAGACTTAATCTAGCCCCAGCCAAATCCACCGCAACCCTGCTCACAAGTTGGACAGGAGAACACGAATACATCCCTCAACTCACCATAAACAACACACCCCTAACACATACACACACACCCAAAATCCTAGGAGTAACATATGATACTCATATGACATTCAAACAGCACACCACAAACATTAAAAAGAAACTGACACCCAGACTTAACGCCCTCAGGTCACTTGCTCACACAAAATTTGGACACAACAAAGAAACTACCACCACAGTATATAAACAATACATAAGATCAGTGATGGAATACGCAAGCCCAGCCTGGGCTTCTAACCTAGCTGAAACACATCATAAGACCTTACAGACTATTCAAAACAAAGCCCTGAAGATCATTACAGGCTGCACAGCTACTGCACCCACAGATCACCTACATCAAGAAACCAAAATCCTCAAAGTCAAAGACCATCTGGACATGAGAGGCACTCAATTCCTGGCAGCAGCCTCCACGAACCAAGACCACCCACTAAACTACATGGCAACACACCCACAGACACCAAGAAATATCAAAACAACACCCAGCACACGGTATCACACACAATTATTGTCCTCTCTCCCTCCCTGCCCACCCCGAACCAACATCCAGAAGCACATCCATACTCATATCTCTCACCGATCCATCCACTCACTCACAGACAACACACAGCTGCATGCACGACCTCCCGAAATCCATCCTTCCGAATCCTCCCTTCCTCGCGAGGACAGAGTCCACCTGGCCAGGCTGAGATGCGGACACCATCCAGCTCTCCTGAGCTATCAGAAGAGACTGGATGACTCCGTTGTCGACGCCTGCCCGGGATGTAACACAGCACCCCATACCATTAAACACATCATAGAAGACTGCATTTCACACAACCACTTACGCCAACAACACAATCTACACTCAATGAGAGCTCTGTGGGAAAGCCCGATCGTGGCCATGGCCTTTCTCAGGGACTCGGGGCTGTTCGGCCAGGCAGCTTAGGGAACAACAACAACAACAACAACATAGTGCTCCTCCCCATGAGTGGCTGGCCAGGTCCACTGGATTTCTTTTGCAATGGCATACAGCGATTGGTCAGCTGCAAGGACAGGTACCTGACCAGGGTTGAGATGCTGAACTGCCGCCTTGACGACATCCATGGCGTGACGGATCATTGCCACTGAGTGGGAACTGTCGATGAACAGAGGCAGCAGTGCATTGATTGCTGGGATGGGTGGAATGACTGCTTGTTTGGCATCAGCATAGTATGCAGACCAGGAGATCCACCCGTCCACAGCGTCCTTCTCAAAGGCAGTCTTCACAGTGTTAAGCCACCCATACTCTTCATCAGCAGCCTCTTCAGCAGCCAGAATGTTGTCGGGTCTCACTGGACCTTGCACAGCAGGCGCAGTGAAGTTCTTCGTTTTCAGAGTGGCTGGTGGCACATTGGTGTAAGATGATGGCAGAGGTGCGAGTGACTTGGGTAATGATGCGTCCTGGTTGATCACTGGGACTCCACGATCCAGATCAGAGTGTGTGTGTGATAGATGTTGAATGAGTGAAATGCCATTGCCATGGAAGGAATCCTTTGATGTAGTAGAACTTGGGTTGTGATCAATGTTGTCCACTGCTGCTGTAGTGAACAACCCATGGCGCATTTTTGAAGGACACACAGCCTTTTCAATCTCAAACTGTCGGCAGACGCCATTGCTAATCTCTGTTGTGAGTTTGCAGCATCCTGTCGTAAGAGACACACAGTCCGAGGTTGTGCAGTGTGTCAACTAACCCTCTGCCCCTGGTAACAGTGTGGATCTTCAGAGACAAATACAGTGGGAGTGGAGTTTCTTGGCTGCGGTTGTGGCGAACTGAAGTTGGTGACTCCACTTTCCGTGCATGCTTGATGCTGTTGAACACCAACAGCTGGGAGATTGCAACACCTGCAGTTGTAGTCGTTGTCTGTTCAAGCTGGGTCTTGTGTTTTATGTTTGATCCATCCAGTATCATATTGACTAGGGCTAAGAGGGATAGTGGTACAGCATTTTTCTGGCAGTTCGCCGGGAATGACTCATCAAAGGAGAACAGAGGAGCTGAGTCAAACATCGCCTTGCGTACAACCTGCGTTGCCCTCACTAAATGCATAGCGTCACTGTTGTGATCACAGGCCTTTCTGAGGGCTGGTCCAGTGTCCTCCTGGAATGCTAGAAGCATGTCTCTTCCCTGGGTATATTCCCTTAGATCAGGAAATTCGAAGAGTAGCCTTTCTTTCAGCCTTGTTGTGTGAATTCGGTTTTCTACAGTGACACCCAATTGTTCCAGTCTAATCTTGTAGAGCTGAGCTAGGTCCACCACTTTAAAGACTGGAGCAATCTCCTCATCAGTACGTGTGTCCTCCATATATGCCACCAGCTCAGCAAAGGCTATTCCGTGGAGAAGACGCTCCTCTTTGTCATCCTTCGTGGATGTGGCTTGCCTGGCTCTGTTATACAGTGACCTCAGGCAGTTGCGGTGGTACTTGGCCTCAATGGCAATCATGTCTCCAGCAGCAAGTTTAGCTAGTAGGGCAGTGTCCTCAAGTTCAAGGGCACATCTCCGAACTTCTTTGTCCAAGTTGTAGGTTGCTGCTTCATGTAATCCTGCAGAACATGCAAACTCATTGCAAAAGATACATGTAGGTGCAGTTGACTGCGATTGCTTATGAGCAGATCGAGTATGGACATTAGAAGGACTGGTTAGGTGCTCCATTTCTGCTTCTCTTTGGCTTTGCCGGTCAAACATGTTTTTGCTGAACTTCACCCGACAACCCTTGTGCCACTGAGCACAGTGGGCCCTGAGTGTGGTTTCCATGCCATCTCCATCATCCAGCCTCTCAAGCATGAGGTCCATTGGCATGTGCTGAAGGCTCTGGAACCTGAGAATGTCCTCTACTACGGATGCATACCCACTGCCAATAAGTTTCTTAGTTGACATTTACTGGACACGACAATGTATCACCTGTGTCGGCTTGGCAAAAGATACAAAGTTTCCAGTTTGTTACTGGATCTGACTTCAGATGCTTGGGTGTAGAACTACTAGGCTGGGTTGGATCTACGAGGATGTGTCGCTTTGCCTTCTCAGACACTACAACAAAGGTACAACAGCAGAAGAGTGGCTAGTCCTGTTAGTCTATGTGAGTTTCCACCACCAGGGCACATGCAGAGCTCTACTTGTACAAGCTGGTCAGAGATGAGAAGCAGTGGGCTTGTGTCATGGTAGACTCCTGAAAATACACCAAATATAGTTTTGTCAAAAACTTTAAATATCACTAAAACTGATATCTTATATTCTAAAATTGGGAAAAATCAATAAAATATATTTATGTTATATCTATTTTGTGTTTGTTTTCTATGTTAAAGGTACATTGGTATTTTTAACATTATAATCTTGCTGATCCATGCTGACCACCATAGCATTGCATTGTATTTTGTTCCAGTGAACTTGCAAGTTGTTCCATTGAGTTTCTTGTCCCTGAAATTTATGTTTAGACACAACAATTATGAGTCTAGGATGCCTGGATCCCGAGATATTGCTTATTTTATATCTGTGTAGAGTCACTACTTAAATACTGTTCTGTGGTTTTATATTTATCATGCAGTAATATTGTTGATAATACATGCAAGAGTCTTTAACCCCTTCTGTACCGGCCACGTCTGTTTGATTTGATTCCAGATACATTTAAACGGTATTATGAAGTTTAGGAATGATATATGGTAGCTAAAAGGATTAATTGAGTTAATCTGTAGCCTTTTAATTAGTGGACGTTCTTCTTAAGCTGAATAAAATCGTCTAATAGTTACCAGAATTGAATGAAAAGTATGTCACTGAAGGGGTTAAATAAGGGTAATTTTATTGTGTGGGTGCGTGGAGCTGGTGGGGAGACTCACTGACTCTACTTCCGACTGAGTTGAGGGGGGAAGTAAGAAACCTTTTCTGGATCCCCCTTTTCCCTCATGTTTAGCTTCATTATGTAGCATCCCGTTCTTAACAGTATTCATCAATTACAAACCCCAATGCACTTGACAGTATTATGTAGCACCCCGTTCTTAACAGTATTCATCAATTACAAACCCCAATGCACTTGAATAAACTAATGAAAGCATATGGTCCTCCCGTGATTCGAACTCGGGAAACCACACCCAGAACATATTTTAGATATTTCAAGATGTTCGCCCCATTAGTTTGGTGATTGTAAGACCTTTTGCTCCATTGCTTTGTCAACTTCAAGACCATTCGTGCCACTTAGGTTTCTATATTTTCCTGACGAGCAATAGCGAGCTTGCAATTTAGAAGGAAACGGCCTTTGGCCGGGACATTTTTCTACTGAAACAATGTACATATTTACATCGATGGGGGATGTTGAGGGTACCAATATTTCTCTTAAGCTTGATGGAAGTCTAGGGAGCAAATTACAAACCTCCCCTTAACCCCTTCAGTAATGGTGACGTCCTTTTCATTATATTCTGGCAACTATTAGACGGTTTTATTCAGATTAGACAGGACGTCTATCACTTAAATGGTTGCAGACTATCTCAATTAATCCTTTTAGCTACCATATATATTTCCAAAACTTTTTTATATCGTGTAAATGCAGCTGAACTAAATTCAAAACATCACCGGTACTGAAGGTGTTAAGTTACTTGTTTTATGATTGTATGGTGTATTTCAATATTATAGTATTATAATTATTATTAGATCACATACTATAAATTATCTTTGTGATATGAAGTGTGACCAACTGACCATATATCAGATCCTTCTAGTATTTTGAAGGAGAGAGTTTATATATGTTTTGGGAAATGCATTCATATGTGTAGCCCTACTTAGTTCCAGTAACAAGAGAACAAATAATCAAATTCCTTCACAATTTTCAAAAAGAACTTGAACAATCTACCTGAATATCCTACTATATGGTAAGGGTCTGCTAAATATGTTTGGAACAGTGTGCGAAAAACGGAATCTGAAGGTAAATGCAAGGAAGAGCAGGGTTATGGTCTTCGAAAGGGGTGAAGCCACAGAGTGTGAGGTGAAGTTGAACGGTCAGGCTATGGAGATTATCAGCTCATTAAATTATCTGGGCAGTGTGCTGAGTAAAGATGGGAGTATGGATGAAGAAGTGCGGGAGAGGGTGTAACAGGGGAAGAGGGTTGTAGGAACGCTGAAAGCAGTAAAAAGAAATAGGGTGGTCAGCATGGAAGTGAAGAAGTCCTTGCATGACAGTGTGGTAATCCTGATATTGATTTACGGAAGCGAAGCATGGACGTTGGTGGAGAGACTCAGACCAAGAGTGAGAGGGGTGGAAATGAGTCACTTGAGAAGTGCGTACAGAGTTACATGGAGGGATAGACAGACGAATGAGGAAGTAAGGGAGGTGTGGTGTGGAGGTAGATGTGCTGGAAAGTGTGAAAAGGAACACCTTGAGATGGTTCGGCCATATGGAACGTATGGAAAGCGAGAGAATGACTAAGAGGGTGTACGAGAGCGAGGTGGAAGGAAAGAGAGGGAGAGGTAAACCGAGAGAGAGGTGGAAGGATGGAGTGAAGAAGTATATGAATCAAGGCGGTGCTGGTTGGGAGGAGGGGTGTCGACTGACTGGGGACAGAGGTGTATGTGGGCGTTTCGTTCATGGCCAGCCCTTCGGGGATCACGGCGTCAGGCAATAGATAGATAGATAGATTGTTCGATCTCTTTTTAAGGGGGGGGGGATTTATTTGCTCATTTATGTATCTCTATTATTTGTTTAGATTCCTCCCTAGACCTCCAAGCTTAACCCCCACCTCCCTGAGGCTCCCCACCCCAAGACACTACATCAAGATAAATTTGCACATTTTTCGATAAAATAATTTGGTCAGCTCCTCTTAAATTACAGGCTCGCTATCGCTCGCCAGGAACAAATCGACACCTAATCGACACGAAAAATCTTAATTAATATTGACAAAGAAATGGGGTGAAAGGTCTTAAATTTGCCAAAGTAATAGGCCGAGCGTCTTAAAATCTGAAAACTAATGGGCCCAAAGATGAGGAAGAAGGGGGACCAGATAAACGCCCCAACTCCCCTTAAATTACAATAAGTTAAAGTCGCGATTTTTAGCCTACTTTAAATAGGCCTATGCAGTATCTGACTATGATATATTATCGTACGTACTTGTGTAATTAAAGTATATAAAACAAATAACAAATTATTAAATAAAGAAAACAATTATATGTTCTCACCCAAGACACAAGGTTAAGTTTGGTTAGCTATGTTGGTTTAATTAAGCTGGTTAGATTAGGTAAGTTAGGTTAAATTAACTAATTTTCCAGAGGAAATGGATATCAAAATTGCTTGAATTACATTGTATAGGTTGATTACACACAATGCCCACCTTCCCCCCCCCCCCCCACCCTCCCCTCCCAACCACCACCACCACACACACACTCATGACACCTGTAAAAAACACAATATCAAGATATGATATACTGTACGTTTACAAATACCGGTACCTTTATTTTGGTGTATGAAAACATCTTGTATCCACCTGTAGTCAGAATATACGAAACAGTTGATATTTATACGATAGATAATTGTTTTTCGTAAAACAAAAATATAAACGAAATATAGTCAGCGACATTATATAATCGTTTTCTTTTTTACCGACATAAAAAAAAACACATATAATTTATGGCTAACTTAAGTATAATTTTACCATTATTTCCATTATCCCATACCCCTTCAGCTGCCTTACATCATTCTCCAAGGTGTTGGGGCTTGTACTGAAGGTTAAATAAAGATAAATAATCGCACCTTAGAGTGTTGGAGCTTATAAAGTGATTGTGAATTTAAGAGACGCACGATTGCTTCCATTTTCGATGTAAAACGTTATTTAAATCGTTTCTACCTGGATGTTTTTTGTTCATGGACGAGTTTTCATAATAAATGAGCATCAGAGTGGTTTTCAATCGTTATCATAATCCTTTCTTAATATGACAGAAATATCATGAGAGCGGCGAAGCAGCTTCGATTAGGGTGAATATCACCGCGGTAACGCAGTTGTTTACGAACCCGGCTGAATTTGGTTCCCGGTTCCCTGTTCCTTATTCGGAAAATTTAAACTCTGGGCTATATCTTCTATAATTTTCGAGGGGCTATATCTTCTATAATTTTCGAGGGGCGGAAATGAAAGATATCTCAAAAGGAAGCTGATACATTCCTCTTTCGAATACAACCATTAAATGCATCCAAATAACCTCACAACATGTTCAAAACCGACTCACAACCATAATACCTCTCAGTTCCTTATTCGAAAAAGTTAATCAATGGGCTATATTTGCTATACTTTTCGAGGGGCGGAAATTAAACATATATCAAAAGGAAGCTGATACATTCAACTTTCGAATGAACCCATTACAGTCATTCAAATAACCTCACAACATGCCTACAACCGACTTACAATCATAATACTCTCAATTTTTGAAGGAGAAAAGAGACACACCTTACCATTCCCGGAGCTATATTTTCTATATTTTTCGAGAGGCGGAAATGAAAGATATCTCAAAAGAAAGCTGATACATTCCTCTTTCGAATGCAACCATCTCACTGTCTCACAACCATAATACCTTTCAGTTCCTTATTCTAAAAAGTCAATCAATCGGCTATAGGCTATTTTCTATAATTTTCGATGAGTTTGTGAGGGGTTTGTGAAATGGTCAGTTTACGCCGCTAATATAGCTCTAAAATCAAAGGCAGGAGAAATTCGATAGTTTGTAAATATATATATACAGTATATATATATATATATATATATATACATATATATATACCGGTATATATATATATATATATACCGGTATATATATATATATATGTGTGTATGTATAGGTATTTGTGTATGTATGTATATATACTGTATTTGTGTGAATATGTATGTATGTATATGTAGGTAAGTGTATATATATGTGTATGTATGTGTGTGTATGTATATGTGTATATGTATGTGTGTATGTATATATATATATGTATATATATATATGCATGTTTATATCTGTATATGTATGTATTTATATGTATATTATTATATACATTTCTGCAAACCTTTCCTGTTCCCAATAGTGAACAAATAAATACAAGTCCGTTGCTAGTACCGAAAGGGATACAAAAGGTAATTATAGAGAGGTAAAGAACATCCCCGTCCCAGAGGGTGGCTCATCTGATTGTTCTACCTATAAGATTTAAAATATCGGCATACAAATGTTGATCGTAGAGGCTTTGTTTGAGTTTGGTACACAGATATATCTCTCCTTCTTGTCACTTACTTCCTTATCATTCTTCTCTCTTTTCCTTTTAATTATATTTGGAAAGGCAATACATATAATCAAAAGGAAAAGAGAGAAGAATGATAAGGAAGTAAGTGACAAGCAAACAGAGAGAGAGAGAGAGAGAGATTGATTTGATTTGATTCTTTATTGAGAAAGCATAAATTCATGGGAATACATAATTACACGTCTCAAAAGGGCAAAGGTGGTAATACAGTCTTTTACCCTACTCATATTATACATGTACAATATAAACACAAACATGAAAACAATATTTAGTAAGTTTTTATCTCTACTGTATACTTGTTAGCACAGCAGTTGTCCCTAACTGTTTAAGGGGGGTTGACCTGCTTTTTGTTATTTCTGTCCTTTTCTCACTTTCTCTGGTTTGTATCCATTCGGCCCCATTCAGCCAACTATTTTAAGACGTTTATCCCCATCTAGGTGTCGATTTCTTCCTGGCGAGCGAAAGCGAGCCAGCATTATATGAAGAAATTCGGCTCCGCCGGAGACATTTTTCTATCGAAACATGTAGGCTACAAATTTAACCTGCTGTCAAACAAAAATAAAAAATATGCTAGCTCGGTACCGCTCACCAGTAAAAAATTGACACCTGGATGAGGAAAATCGTCTTAAAACAGTAGGGCGAATGGGGCCGAATGGATAAAAGCCAAAGAAAGAGAGAAAAGGAGAGAACAAAAGGCAGGTCACGCCCCTTAAGAAGGACCCCCTTCGCTAAGCTGGGCTTAGGCTTTAGCGCGGGTTTGTATAGTATAGAAAATATAGCCGATTGATTGACTTTTTCGAATAAGGAACTGAGAGGTATTATGGTTATGAGTCGGTTTTCAACATGTTATGAAGTTATTTGGATGCATTTAATGGTTGCATTCAAAAGAGGAATGTATCAGCTTCCTTTTGAGATATGTTTCAAGTCCGCTCCTCGAAAAGTATAGAAAATATAGCCGATTGATTGATTGACTTTTTCGAATAAGGAACTGAGAGGTATTATGGTTGTGAGACGGTTGAGGACATGTTGTGAGGTTATTTGAATGCATTAAATGGGTGTATTCGAAAGAGCAATGTATCAGCTTTCTTTTGAGATATCTTTCATTTCCGCCTCTCGAAAAATATAGAAAATATAGCTCCGGGAATGGTAAGGTGTGTCTCTTTTCTCCTTCAAAAATTGAGAGTATTATGATTGTAAGTCGGTTGTAGGCATGTTGTGAGGTTATTTGAATGACTGTAATGGGTTCCTTCCAAAGCTGAATGTATCAGCTTCCTTTTGATATATGTTTAATTTCCGCCCCTCGAAAAGTATAGCAAATATAGCCCATTGATTGACTATTTCGAATAAGAAACTAAGAGGTATTATGGTTGTGAGTCGGTTTTGAACATGTTGTGAGGTTATTTGGATGCATTTAATGGTTGTATTCGAAAGAGGAATGTATCAGCTTCCTTTTGAGATATCTTTCATTTCCGCCCCTCGAAAATTATAGAAGATATAGCCCAGAGTTTAAATTATAGAAGATATAGCCCAGAGTTTAAATTATAGAAGATATAGCCCAGAGTTTAAATTTTCCGAATAAGGAACAGGGAACCGGGAACCAAATTCAGCTGGGTTGTTTACGATACCTCCGAGACCTTCGGTCAATCTCACTCATTTTAGCCCAAATAATTATTAGTTTCCGTCACTCAAGATATGATTTGAGCAATAAATAAGGTAATTTTGAAGCTTAGCGACGTGTGTGTCGTTGTATACAGCGTGTCGCAGAATGGTTACCAACCTGCCAGACCTTGACAACACTACGTCTTGATATATTTGTATAGGTAAGCGCAGGACCCACACACAACAGGTCAACCGGCCAGCAAAAAGAAAACGGGAGTGGGGTACTCAGTGACGTGACGCTCGCGTTCACCCAGGGCTCGCTCACCACTCACACTCTCCCACTCCTTTCGCTATGTTTATAGCTCGTTTTTGTTAGTTGTTGAGCAAAATGATATTATTTTCTTTGACAAAATAAATGCAACTAGTAATATTGTGTGTAACTTTGTGACTTAAATATCTATGGTTATACTATTTTGTAACAATTAACCCTTTCAAGCTCCAATACGCGTTTCGCTTCTGTTTTCTGGCTATTACTAGATGATTTTATTCTGATTAGTAACGGTATATGGAAGTCAAACGGTTGATTGAGATAGGATTTAGCCTTTTAATACCCACAGATCCTTCCTAAGCTGCATAAAATCGTCTAATGATAGCCAAAATATACTGCTTCAAGGGGTTAAGAAGGGGAAATATCAATATTTTTGAATATAATATAGCCTACTTGGGTACATACAAATCAAAATTACTACATGTTGTTGAGTAATTCCATGATGGTAGCCTACATACAATAAACTAATATGATAAACCCATAAATGAATTACAATTTAACCCTAGATGTGGTTGTGTTGTCATTATTAGCATATTGTCCCTTATGGTAGAATTCATTAAAGAGGCAAGCACGACCACTTAGTGATGCACTGCATGTTTATCAATGTAATTCTACAGTATCCTAAAACCTTACATAAATAAAACATACCCATCAGTAATAAGTTAAAACAAAATCAAGTTTAGGAATAGGAAAGACATACAAAATGAAAATGATTGGACTGAAACAAACCTGATTACAAATCCAACATATCTGTAACACGCATACATATAAAATAGGTCATAGCTAGGCTAGTAAAGATATTATGTAACATATCTGTAACACGCATACATATAAAATAGGTCATAGCTAGGCTAGTAAAGATATTATGTAACATATCTGTAACACGCATACATATAAAATAGGTCATAGCTAGGCTAGTAAAGATATTATGTAACATATCTGTAACACGCATACATATAAAATAGGTCATAGCTAGGCTAGTAAAGATATTATGTAACATATCTGTAACACGCATACATATAAAATAGGTCATAGCTAGGCTAGTAAAGATATTATGTAACATATCTGTAACACGCATACATATAAAATAGGTCATAGCTAGGCTAGTAAAGATATTATGTAACATATCTGTAACACGCATACATATAAAATAGGTCATAGCTAGGCTAGTAAAGATATTATGTAACATATCTGTAACACGCATACATATAAAATAGGTCATAGCTAGGCTAGTAAAGATATTATGTAACATATCTGTAACACGCATACATATAAAATAGGTCATAGCTAGGCTAGTACAGATATTATGTAACATATCTGTAACACGCATACATATAAAATAGGTCATAGCTAGGCTAGTAAAGATATTATGTAACATATCTGTAATACGCATACATATAAAATAGGTCATAGCTAGGCTAGTACAGATATTATGTAACATATCTGTAACACGCATACATATAAAATAGGTCATAGCTAGGCTAGTAAAGATATTATGTAACATATCTGTAACACGCATACATATAAAATAGGTCATAGCTAGGCTAGTAAAGATATTATGTAACATATCTGTAACACGCATACATATAAAATAGGTCATAGCTAGGCTAGTAAAGATATTATGTAACATATCTGTAACACGCATACATATAAAATAGGTCATAGCTAGGCTAGTAAAGATATTATGTAACATATCTGTAACACGCATACATATAAAATAGGTCATAGCTAGGCTAGTAAAGATATTATGTAACATATCTGTAACACGCATACATATAAAATAGGTCATAGCTAGGCTAGTAAAGATATTATGTAACATATCTGTAACACGCATACATATAAAATAGGTCATAGCTAGGCTAGTAAAGATATTATGTAACATATCTGTAACACGCATACATATAAAATAGGTCATAGCTAGGCTAGTAAAGATATTATGTAACATATCTGTAACACGCATACATATAAAATAGGTCATAGCTAGGCTAGTAAAGATATTATGTAACATATCTGTAACACGCATACATATAAAATAGGTCATAGCTAGGCTAGTAAAGATATATTGTTTGTCTAATGTAGAATACCGTTATTTGTTGTTCTCTCTCTCTCTTTTATTGAAAGTTTGGGATAATGTTTAATTCAATACAAATATAAACATGTATTATTAAAGACAAACATTACTTAAGAACATAAGATCGCGGGAAACTGCATAAGGCCATGCGGCCCACACGAGGCAGCTCCCATTCACACCCAGCCCATATCATCCATATGCGAATCCAACTTCAGCTTAGAGCTTTGAACTGTTCCTGAGCTAATCACTGCTCTGGGCAGTCCATTCCACATGTTAACAACTCTATTCTCAAACAAGTGCTTTCCTATGCTTTCCTAAATCTAAACTTATCTAACTTGAAACCATTTGAGCGGGTTGTGTCGCCGCTCTTTAGCTTTAATACCTCATCTATATCGCCCTTATTTATACCTTTTTATCCATTTAAATACCTCTATCATGTCTCCCCTACATCTTCGTCTTTCTAGTGAGTGCAAGCCTAAGGCTTTCAATCTCTCCTCACCCAATAAGTTTCTAATATTATGTATCATCTTCGTCATTCTTCTTTGGACTGCCTCTAAAGGGTCGATATCCATTCTGTAATAAAGGCACCACAATTGGACAGCATAGTTTAAATGGGTCTTACTAGTGCTCAGTACAGTTTTAAGAAAACTTCAGCAGTCCTGTTGCTAGCACTCCTAGATATGAATCCTAGAACTCTATTGAGGTAGTACAAGATAGTTTTTATCTCAATTCATAGATACGCCGACTAGAGGTGATAATATTCTCGATTTAGTTTTCAGTAACAATGAACATATGATAAATAGTGTAGAAATCGGGGACCACCTAGGAAATAGTGATCACAATTCTGTGTATTTTAATATACAATGGAAAGGTAATATCAGAGAGAATACAACATTAATACCTGACTTCAGAAAAGCCAATTATGGTGGGTTAAGAGAAGCCCTGTTAGCTGACCCTATGGTCAAAAAATTAAGTCGATCCAGGTGTCCAAATGAGTGTATCCTTTCTCAGGCACCTGTCATCTTAAGTCAGGAGGAGACGTCAAACTTGGTAGATACATACGATAATTTTATCAAGTCAGTATTCAATGCGCAAAATAAATATATCCCCAAAAGAAAATTTAGATCAACACAGAACCAACCCAAATGGATGAATAATAGACTATTAGATCTTCTAGGAAAAAAGAGAGGAATATATAGAAAAATTAAAAAAGGCGAAATTCACCTACTTGCTTACTATCAGAATCTATCACGACAGGTAAAAAAGGATATTAGTAAAGAAAAAAGAAATTATGAAATTAAGGTTGCCAATGATTCAAAAAATAATCCTAAAGCTTTTTACCAACTATATAAATCCAAGGTTAGAGATGTAATTGGTCCCCTTAAAACTTCGATAGGAAAATTGACAGAAAGTGATTTAGAAATGTGCAGTACATTAAATAGTCAATTTCTTTCCGTTTTCACTAATGAAAATTTGGCACAGTTTCCAGAAGTCCGTAAGGTATACAGCGATAGTATAGAAAATAGGTTAAGTACGGTTAATATAAGTAGAAATGATGTGGTTAAGGAAATTGACAGACTGAAACCTCATAAATCGCCTGGTCCTGATGAGGTATATGCTAGAGTATTAAAAGAATGCAGAGATGAGTTAAGTTATCCATTAACATTTCTATTTAACAAGTCATTAGAAACAGGTATAGTTCCAGAAGCTTGGAAGCTTGCAAATGTAGTTCCGATCTTCAAAAAAGGTGATAAATCAATAGCATCCAATTACCGTCCCATTAGTCTCACTTCAATCATAGGAAAACTACTAGAGTCAATTATTGCTAGGAAAATGAGAAACCACTTAGAAACATTTAACTTAATCAATTCTTCTCAGCATGGATTCACTCAGGGACGGTCTTGCCTTACTAATTTGCTTAGTTTTTTCTCAGAGGTATATGAAGCAGTAGATAATGACAAGTCATATGATATTATATATTTAGATTTCAGTAAAGCTTTCGACAGAGTCCCTCATGAGAGATTGATGAGAAAGGTTGAGGCACATGGAATAGGTGGGGCGTTGTTAGGATGGATTAGGTCATGGCTAATTGGTAGGAAGCCGAGAGTCAGCATAAATGGTACCAAGTCAGAATGGGGAGCAGTCAAAAGTGGTGTCCCCCAGGGATCGGTATTAGGTCCCCTGTTGTTTCTTATATACATAAATGACCTAGATTTAGGTATAACTAGTAGGATAAGTAAATTCGTAGACGATACTAAAATAGGGAGATCAATTGATTCAGATAGCGATATAGAGTGCCTCCAAAGGGATCTAGATACCTTACATGAATGGTCAGTAAATTGGCAGATGAAGTTTAACATTGACAAATGCAAGGTATTAAAGATAGGGAAGATGCAAACAAATGTTAAATATAAACTAGCTAATTTAGAATTAGAAAATTCAGACTGCGAGAAAGATCTAGGTGTGTTTGTTAGCAATGATTTGAAGCCTAGAAAACAGTGTATAAGCGTTCGTAATAAGGCAAACAGGATTCTCGGGTTCATCTCTAGGAGTGTGAGTAACAGAACTGCTGATGTTATCTTAAAACTTTACTTGTCATTAGTGAGACCCCATATGGATTATGCTGTCCAATTTTGGTGTCCTTATTACAGAATGGACATAGATTCATTGGAGAGAGTACAGCGTAGAATGACAAAAATTATCCATAATATTAGAAATCTTTCGTATGAAGAAAGGTTGAAGAAATTAGGTTTACATTCGTTAGAGAGACGCAGAGTTAGAGGGGATATGATAGAGGTGTTCAAGTGGGTTAGTGGGATTAACAAAGGGGACATGGCAAATGTACTAAAGCTCAGTGATAGCGAAAGAACTCGTACCAATGGTTTCAAATTAGATAAATTTCGTTTCAGAAAAGATATAGGCAAGTATTGGTTTGGTAACAGAGTTGTAGACGGGTGGAATGGACTACCAAGTGCTATAGTGGGATCTAAAACTGTAGGGAGCTTTAAGATAAAATTGGATAAGCATGTGGACGAGAAGGGTTGGGTGTGAAGGGGGATCAGCCGGGTTGGGCCAATCAGCGCTCTGCAGACCTCCATAATCCTGCGTTAATCTCTAACCGTTTTGGTAAGATGATCCTCAGGGTATTAGAGTGTGAAGCCTATAATTGGGCTTTGTAATGAATTGGGGTTGTGTGGGACAGGGATCTGCCTTGCTTAGGCCAATCGGCTTTCTGCAGACTCCCATTTTCTTATGTTCTTATGTTCTTATGTTCTATTTGCCCTGTTCCTAACTCTTATACATTGTTTTCTGGGTTTCAGATCATTGCTAACGAGCACCCCCAGATCCTTCTCACATTCTGAGTTATCCAATTCTACATTGTCTAGTTTGTATTTCGCTTCTAAATTACGATTTCCAATCCTTAATACCTTACATTTGCCTACATTGAAACTCATCTGCCAATTTATTGACCACTCGTGCAAATGATCGAGATCCTTTTGAAGACATTCCCTGTCGCTAGCTGACTATTATCCTACCCATATTAGTATCATCAGCAAATTTACTGATCCTACTCTTTATGCTTAAGTTAAGATCATTTATATAGATAATGAACAGAAGTGGCCCCAAAACAGACCCTTGAGGGACCCTACTTTTAACTAATCCCCAGTCCGATTTTACACCATTGATACTAACTCTCTGCTTCCTACCAATCAGCCACTTAAGTAGCAGCCCCCCAATAACAAGTCCTTCTATTTTCCTTAACAGCCTTTCATGTGGAACTCTATCAAAGGCCTTACTGAAGTCTAAGTAAACTATATCATATGACTTGCCGTTATCTACCGCTTCATATACCTCAGAGAAATATGAGTAAATTTGTTAGACAGGATCGTCCCTGAGTGAATCCATGTTGAGAGGGTTTAATTAACTTGAACATTTTTAAGTGATTTCTAATTTTCCTGGCAATAATTGATTAAGTGATTAAGTTATTTTAATCTTCTTCCTTTGCATGTTTACATGTATTGACCTTTTGTTCCTTGTATGAAATGACGTTCAGGTGTCTTATCCTAAAGAAGATCGATATTTTGGCAACAATTTTTTTTATTTTTTTATAACAGATAAAGGTAAAGTCGCTCAAGTGAGTTTAATTTCAGATGCAAGAACTTTTACACAGTTTTTCCCTTCATCTTGAAGCCATTCACCATGGACAACTTTGCATATTTCTCGTATATTGGTGAAATGAGACAAACAAAATTATACAGCTGACCTCTGTTACCACTTCTGTCTACGATGTGCCCTCTGATCTTATTTTCTAAGAAGTGATACTTTAAAAGGAAAATCTCCTTACCATATAGCCAGCAACAAAATCTAAAGACTGTTCTTCTACGAGAGTGGTGGTACATTTTTTTTTTTTTTTAGTTTCTCATTTATCTAAACAAAAATCATACTCAATACCTACTTCTAAATATCATATCATTGAACAACAGACAGATCTGATAAGCACAATTTTTTAGGCGTAACTCACGGTCGTTAGTTAGTTTTGTTTTTGCTATGACCAATTTTACCCAAGAAATATTATTAATTTTCGGGATCCTGAGTGATGTTGCTTTTATTGCTGAGCAATACACTATCAGTTGCTTTAGTCTTTGTTTGAAACTGACAGCATCTGGATGTCTTATACAACCAACAAATAATATATGAATAAATATATAAATACAAACAATATACAGTATATATAATAATGTGTAAAGTGTCCTGATTTATAATAAATATATAAATACAAACAATATACAGTATATATAATAATGTGTAAAGTGTCCTGATTTATAATAAATATATAAATACAAACAATATACAGTATATATAATAATGTGTAAAGTGTCCTGATTTATAATAAATATATAAATACAAACAATATACAGTATATATAATAATGTGTAAAGTGTCCTGATTCATGATAAATTCAAGGTTATGAGTAACTTTGAGCATTTCAAATGAGTCATATAAGGAAAAGGCAAGATAAAACTACTCTTTGCTGAAATCTGTAGTGGGCTGAAATGTAACTCTATTGTGGTCATAATGTGGATCATTGTGCGCAAATTGCTTAGCTGTTCTTCCAAATGCAGACCAGACGCACAGTGCTTTCCTATCGCTTGATATAGAAGAATTACCCACATGAAACTATGCATCTGTTGTTAATATGAAGCTTGCAGTTTCTTTCCAGTTTGTGCTGATTAAATTATCTCTTTCTCCTAAATATATTATTGCATACTTTACTCGCTATAATTTGTTGTCCTTGAACATTTTGGTGAGTTTCGCTAAGTTTGTAAGCTAAGCCATATTCAGATTTAGTTATCATGGACATTTCACGAATGCAATCATCTGATATAATATCTCTATTCTTCATCACAAATCCTGAATCTAGGAGATAATTTCTACTTAGTTTGAGGAGATGAGGGACATCAGCAAACACACACATTCTTGTTATATATTTGCATATTTATCTCCTTAATAATAAATTCCTACACAATCTAGTATTGTATAATATATAGTGTAATATAATTATTGTTATTATTATTATTATTATTATTATTATTATTATTATTGTTGTCATGATGATAATTACTATGGTTATTTTTGATAATATTATTACTGTATCGGCGATGATAATGACAGCGAATTTGTAGCAGTGTGGTGAAGATTGGTACCGTACTATCACTGCACTGCTGTTGTTTTCGATGTCATTGATAGTATATTGCATTACTGTATTTAGTAGAATACCACTACACATGTAATAATCTGCCACATGTAATGTTATGTCTATTGCTGTAAACATGACAATTATTGTTCCTTATCCGTAAAACTGTAGAGTTGATGCACCAGTTGTTACAACTACTAACACTGTGACCATCATGGAAAGTGAGTACGGTAATACTGAGCAGGTACTGGGTATAATGAACTTAGGCTATATCAGTGAATCAAGTGGTCAGGTCTGGGCAGACCCAAGGCGTCAATGACGTCACGCAAACTCCGCCCCCCCCCCCCCCCCCGCGCGGCCAGGGCTGGCCAGTTGACCGGTTAGTGTGTGGGTCCTGGCTAAGCGCGGTAGTCTGCTTGAACCGCGTAATGGATAATTTATTATAACAAACAATATCTTCACAACCATTGCATACATTGCCTTATATATTGCCTCATTAAATGCAAAATAGATAGAAGCTACTTGTTTTTTAAAAGTTGTAATACTTACATGATTAATGATGAGCATAAGATAAAACATTTCACAGTAATGGTATATTCACTTTTCAATATAGACTGTTTTTTTTATTATTTTACACAATTTTCAACAGTTCAAAATACCTGCATGAAGTAGGTAAATATGTCCAGAACATGATGGTGTTTTTTAAATTCTTGAAAGTTTCATATTTTCGAAATATCCACCAAATAATATAGCCTAGTTTGATATTGCATGATATAATCTATAATTATCAAATCATGCACTATCAAAGTAGGCAATAATATAAGGTCGATATATAAACAAATATGACACAACACAATTTTAAAAACACCATCGTGTTTTGGACCTATTTATCTACTTTAAGCAAGTTGTCAACTAAATCGTATCTTGAGTGACGCAAACTACAAAAATAGGGCAAATATGCCTAACAATTATAGAATGTCTTGGAGGTAAGCAAACCGAGGCCACATTCTCCCTCACTGCTCTGCTCATAATAGAAAAGACGAGAAATACGATTGAAACTCACTCACCACCAGGGTCCAGAGAATATAGGGTCAACCCACCGCTCAAAGAAAACGAGCTGTCTTTCGTGCATGACGTCATTCTCCCCACAGTGGGGACAGAGGCTAATGCTGGGGTCACACATTCACGTATATCGCTCCCGTATGCTCCTGTCAGGCGTGATCGCCAATTTTGTGTAATGACGGGCGTAGTCCGGCCGTGTACGCCCGTACAGAGTACGACTATTGCACTTCCCGACATACGTACCGTAACGGGGCCAGTGTTACGCCAGACGTAATGTAGTCGTATGGAGCTACGTACGTGCTTGCGACTTGCGTAAGCATGTCCCCGTTAGTCCGCCTGGGCTGCCCGATTTGCGGGAACACAGGCCACGCCCATGGCCACGCCCCCACAATACCTGCGTAGCTGAGGCCGTATGTCTTGGGAGTTTTTAGGACTTACGTGGACCGTTTCCGAACAATTGTAGGCACACCCCGTCTGTCCAAACACAGACAAAGACAGTCTTTGTCAACCACGTAGGTCTGGGTTGGAATCTGGGAACTACAAAAGGGCAGGAATGGCCACACCATTCCCATTCCCAGTCCTTCATCGGCACCATGAACAACATCGCGGAATTCATCCTGGAGGAGTTCAATTTTGTGAACTCCCTTTATAGAGGAAAGACCATTCATCCTTGTAACCTTTAACCAGCTGAGTGCCAGCCAATTTTGACGGTGTGCTTCTGCCAGTGCCAGAGTTTTTTTTTTTTTTTTTTTTTTTTTTTGGCTAAATCTATCAAGTTGGGAGAGAAAGGAAGGATAATGGTAAAAAAAAACACTCCCCTCGCCAGAAATCAGGTCCCCGATGGTCCCGAAAGTAGCTGAAAAGACACTATAGACTACAGAGACTTTTATGGTATCGGAATGTATGGGTGGGAGGGTGGTTTTGGGGTTGGTTGGGCGAAGGTAGAAGGATAATTGACTTTCTCCACCATATATGTTACACATATGAAGCCGATTGGTGAGGTAGTTTCGCCACCACGAATTTTCCTTTTTTTCCTTATCTTCGTACGGATACGCTGGAAGTGGGATGGTGGGAGGTGGTTGGGGGTGTGGTGGGGGGAAGGCAGAAGGGTAAGGGACTTGTCACACAAATATGGAACCGATTGGTGCAGTCGTTTCGCCGCCACAGATTTTCATTTTTTTTCCTTCTGACGGGACCGACAGTCAGCGAGTGGGTGGGAGGAGGGATTTGGGATTTTTGTGGTGGGTAGCCTAAAGGGTAAGGTACATGTGGTAAAAATATGAAAGCCATAGGTGCAGTCGTTTCGCTGCTACGATTTGTTTTCGGGAGGGTGCAGAGGGTGGCAGGGTTGGCTTGTTGGTTGCTGCTCAGGTGTGGTGAGAGGTGTGACTGGAGTGTCCCCCGCTGGTCCCCCGCTGGTCCCGTTGTCCCCACCGTACAACGGTGCCGCGTGTTCCCGCCACGCAGTGCGGCGGTGTAGCCAGATGCGCCCGGACTTACTTTCACTTTCCCGTTTTACGTGAACATTGTACGATTGGCGGGAGAAACTTACGTTTTACCTGGCTAGCTGCTACGTTTTACGGGGCTGCTCCCGTAAGACGTAGCAGCTAGCCCGGTAAAACGTATGCTTTCCCGACTTTTGACATACGGGAGCGCGAGCCACGTATCTGATTCGAAATCCAAAACATACCGGGCGGCCTTGGCCGCACCCACCACCTCCCAGACCAGCGTGGCTACTCCCGCCATGCGTACCAACCCCCACGACTAGACACAATTTCATTTACGTTTTGCCTACTAAGCCCTTACGTTTTACGCATTCGGTTGCCAACTACCAATAAACCTTCGTATGGGAGCATACGGGAGCATATACGTGAATGTGTGACCCCAGCATCAGGGTCAATGGGAGGTCGGTCAGTTCATTCACGTTGAAAACTCAATCACGAACATACAGGTGAAACAAAGCGGATGTTTTATAATTCTAGTTGTGTGTGGTATGATAATGATTTGGAATTATGAATGCTAAGATACCTATCTTGAAATATATAGCATAAAAACAATGATGTTAGTTACTATACAGTTAACCCATAAAGTACCGGTGATGTCCTTTTCTTTATAGTGTAGCCACTATTAGACCATTGTATTCAGATTAGGAAGGACCTATAGCAATAATATGGCTTCCATCTATATCAACCAACCTTTTTAACTACCGTAGATCCTTCCGAAGCTGCATAATATTGTATTAATATATCCTAGCTAGAATACAATACAACACACTTAGCTGGTACTCAAAGGCTTAACTAACAACATCAGAAGTTGAGACAATTACAATGTGTGTGTGTGTGTATTTACCTATTTGCCTATTTGTAGTTTACAGGAATTGAGCAGCGCTAGTGTTGTCCTGTCTTAGTTTTTTTTTTTTTTTTTTTTTTAAGAGACAATGAACGGAGGAAGGAAAAACACAGATAAAACAAAAAGGTCCATGTGCCTAAAGGCATCCTCCATTCATAAAATGTTTGTAACAACTGGATTTAAACATTTGTAGATTGTAAGTTTGTGGAAAGCAATTCGAGGGAAGTGAATTCCAAAGAGTAGTAGCTCTGGGGATAAATGAATTCTGATAAGCAGAAGTTCTGCATTGTGGAGGAGAAAGTGTAAATTCATGGGCGCTCTCAGCTGCCCTAGTTCTACGGGGAAAGATGTGGAGAGGCGGCACAATTGAAGCAAGTTCCTCGGAACAATTGCTGTGAAAATATCTGTAGAATAATGCAAGGGATGCAACGTTTCTTCGTATGGATAATGTAGGAAGGTCCTGTGTGATTGCAGGGTTATTGATTAATCTAATAGCTTTATTTTGAATTTTGTCCAACTGCCTCAATGCAACCACTCCACTTCCACCCCACAGAGGTGAACAGTAATCCATCTGAGAGCGCACATGACTTTTATATATTACGGCCAACTGCTCGTCAGTGAAGAATTCTCGAACTCTGTACAGGATTCCCAGTTTTTTAGAGGCATTCTTAGCAATGCTTCTAACATAATGTGTCCAGCTCAAGTTAGTAGTTAATGTTACACCGAGAATGTCAATACTAGGGGAAGTGGGAATATTTACATCATTAAAAAATATATGGGAGTCAGTGAGATTCTGTCGGTTAGAAAATTGAATGTACTTGGTTTTCTGTGCATTAAAGGAAACTAGATTCTCTTGTCCCCATTCATTAATTCTAGAAAGGTCCTGTTTCAGAGAAATTGCAGTGTTTATTTTTGAATTTATAAGATCGGGTTGGGTGAAAGAATTGGTAAATGTGAAGGAACTGTGGAGTGTTGAGTCATCTGCGTAGGAATGTATTGGATTATGAGTGGTAGATATGAGATCATTGATATGAATGAGGAACAGAGTTGGGGCCAAAACTGATCCCTGGGGAACACCAGCATTTATTGAGTGAAATTGAGAATAAAGGCCATCTACCATTACACGTATTTTTCTGTTATGAAGATAAGAAGAAATTAGTGGAACTAATGATGCAAGGCCGTAGTGTGACATCTTCGACAATAAGGATTGATGCCAGACTCTATCAAATGCCTTTGATATATCCAGTGCTATTGTATGTGTTTCACCATGTTGGTCTGTAGCTTGGTTGATTTGATGCGTAAGAAGGCAAAGAATGTCTGCAGTTGATCGACATCGTCTAAAACCATATTGCCTATCACTGATTAATTTATTATTCTCCAGATGCTTAATTATGTGATTATTTAATATAATTTCAAAGACTTTACCAAGAGTGGAAGTTATAGCTATTGGTCTGTAGTTTGATGGATCTGAAGAGGCACCTTTTTTAGGAACTGGATGGATGTTTGCTTCTTTCCAGGGTACTGGGAAGCATGAGGTATGAGTACACAGACGGAAACATTTTGCCAATACAGGAGCGAGCACCAAGGAGCAATTCTTAAGTACTATTGGAGGAATTTCATCTGGACCAGGAGCCTTATCTACTGAGAGATTCTGCAAAATAGTTTTGACATGTCTGGTGTGGATCTTAAGTGAGGGAATTTCAGGTGAATTAAAATTAAGTACAGGGACATCTTGATTTATTTCATCTAAGGTTGAGTTGGTGGAGAAAATATCCGCAAGAAGGTTAGCTTTACCTCGTGGGTCACTTACAAGATTGCCAGTCGGAGATTTTAATGGTGGAATGGATAAAGCAGTAGTGAAGTTGGATTTGAATGAGTTAAGAGTAGACCAAAATATTTTGTTATCATTTGGATTATTTAGAAGTTTATTTGCCTGCTTATGGAGAAAGTTTGATTTAGTTAGGTTTAATACAGTTTTGGCATGATTTCTGATGTTTCTAAAGTAATTAAAGGCTTCATGTGTTTTTGATCTTGTGTATGCATTGTAGGCTATTGCTTTTTGTTCAGTTACTCTAGCACAATTATGGTCAAACCATTTAGGTGAATTAGATCTTTTACTGTACTTTTGATGAGGAATAAAAGTTTCCATTCCAATTTTTACAAAATCTTGTATGTGGCTCAAGGTGGAGTGTGCATCATTAGAAAATAAAGAGGTCCAGGGAATATCAATAAAGAAACCTTGAAGACCCTCCCAGTCTGCCCTATCGTAATGCCATTTAGTCACCAAAACAGGTTCAGAGTGGGAAGGTGTGGTAGGTGATAGACAGGTGGCCTGTATCAGACAGTGATCAGAAGATCCAAGTGGGGACCTCACTGTAACATCATAATTTTCTGAATTGGTTGTTAAAAATAAGTCCAGTAGGTGGGAATTATGATTAGGATTATCTGGTACACGGGTGGGTTGGTTGACTAGTTGAATGAGATTAAATGAATCTGCAAATAGCTCACATTCAAGACCAGCATCATCAGTCCTGGCTGAATGAGTGAGCCATTCAACATTATGGACATTAAAATCACCCAACACAGTGATTTCAGAAGAAGCATTTAATTTGAGGACACTGAGTTGTGAGGACAGAGAATCAAAAAGACTTTGCTCTGGAGGAGTATTTGAGGAACGGTAGATGCAACATATGTATTTAAATTTACCAGCAGAAATTAATTTGTATATAGAATAATCAAAATAGGGACAATTGAAACTAGTAACCTCCTCCAGGGCAATTTCAGATTTTGCGAAGCAACATACACCACCTTTAGGTCTGAAATTTTGGAGCAGTTGATAACCTGGAAAATTAAATCTAGATGTGTCAGATGTGGATGTTACTTGAGTCTCTGTCAAAAAAAGGAGAGTAGGGGATTCTGCTTGAAGAAATTGGTGTACAGAATTGATGTTAGAGTGAAGTCCCCTTATATTACTAAAGAAATAGCTGTACTGACAATCAGCTTTGGGACGTTGCAATGCTCTTGACACAGTCGCATGATGACGACCGGGAGGGCCCTGTGTCAATAACCCAACCCTGCCGGGGGTGGATATCCGAGGGACCACCAGGTTTGCTCTTAACAATTGTACTGCCATATTTATAAGGTAAGTGTATGGTGTTACATGTATGATATGTAGTGGGAAGAGTAGTATTTTATGGATAGAGGATAGCGATGTAGGGCAATGTCGTGAAGTTGGATGTGTATGTTATATAAAGAGGGTTTTCCTGATACCCCTGATGTGTGAGGCAGAAAGATATGTATCCAGCTACCAAGGCCTGGGAGAGAAAATGGAATTCAGGCTATTCCCTGAGTCTCCCGAAACCTTGGCGGTAGTACTTCCCTGGGCGGGGCTGCCTACCCCTACTACCTAATAATCAATCCATTTTACTTAGACAAGTATCGTAATGGATATTCCCAGTTCCCAGTATTTTGGACTAACATGTGTGTGTGTGTGTGTGTGTGTGTGTGTATTTACCTATTTGTAGTTTACAGAAATTGAGCAGTGTGTGTGTGTGTGTGTGTGTGTGAATTGAATTGAGTTTATTTTGCTCAGACTTTTACAAAAAGTATGGAGCACAGCCCCTTACATGCTACACATGTACAATATGCCTTTGCTAACTAAATTAGCGTACACGTAAATACACTGGTACATCTTAAGCAAACTATATTAAATGTTCTAAGACTTGATCTATCTATACATAGTAAACGTTCTTTTGAGAAGAGGTGACAGATTCCTCATACATTTTAAGTTAGTATTATTCATTAACAGTATATATTTATACTGTGTTGGGTTATGCTTGTAGTAATGAGAAATATATATATTCCTTAACTGTACAATATCCTCATTTTGACATATAAACAACAAATTATATTCGTCCCGCACCACATTCTCATTACATTTAGTACATACCCTGTCTTCTCTATCAATATTTCTGTGTCTACCAGTATTAACTGGTAATTTATTATTACTTGCTCTCAGTTTATTATAGCTAGTCTCTCTCCCTTATCCAATTTCGCAAGTTAATCCTCCATACTGAAGACAAATGTATAAGTTCTATAGCTACTACAAATGGCCCTACTTGACAAATTACTATTCCATTTTGTTATCCGTTGATCTTTAAGCTGTTGTTCTATTGCCAATCTGAACCAGGCTGGGGTTATTACATTATGTGACAACCAGACTCCAGACATCCCACAGTCATTACAAATACTTTTAACACAATTCAACCAAGGTGAAGTATAAACACCAACCTGATCCAAATGTAACAAACACTTGTACATTATATAACTTAACTTACCGTACTTGTTTTACCAGTAATTAATCTCACCCAGTAACAGATCATTGAACACTTAATATTTATGTCTATAGGATATTCACCAAGTTCACCATACAACATGTCATTACTAGTATACTTATTGGTGATGGGCTGGTCTATCAGAGTGAGAGCTGAACAATCTCTGCCATGCCCATAGCTTACTCTGACTGTTCCTTTAACTTATATATTTTCTAGATCTCAAGTGACGGCGTCTCTTCCGTGGATTGACCTCCCAATCTACCAAGATTGGAAGCCAAAGCGTCACATTTTTCCCTTGCCCCTCAACTTTCTCTTCATAATTGCTGAGGGGCACAGGGCCCTGGGTGGGGCTTTGGTTTCCCGGGCGTTTCCGCACCCTCCTCAGCTCCCCGCCATGGAGTGGCTTCGGTCACCCAGGCTTTATTGTGGTCGGCCGGGAGGGTTCTGTGGGGGCACTCGGTTATGGCCTTGGAATTGCTCGGGGCCTTGGGGCTGTTCGGCCAGGCAGCTTGGGGAACAACAACAACAACAACTAGTATACTTATGAACATGTAATGTATGCTTTAAAAACCTCAAATGAAGCTGTTTCTATTTTCTAATAACATAATGTCCCCATACCTCAGCAGCATACAACATAACTGATCTAACCATTGCTTTAAACAATTCAAGCTGTATATCAACTGGTAGATTAAATGTTCTGCATTTACTAATCAATGAATACATAGCCCTTGTAGCTTGCTGTTTTAATACATAGCCCTTGTAGCTTGCTGTTTTAATACATAGCCCTTGTAGCTTGCTGTTTTAATTATAATTCTAATGTGGGTGTGATAATTTGGCAGCTGGTAATATGACAGTAGAAACAATCATCAGCTTAACATGGGCAAGGTAGAATTCAAAAGCGCGCGCACACACACACACACACACAGTTTGTAAAATGCAGTGCGTGTGTGTGTGTGTGTGTATGACGTTAGGAAAACTATTCTGCTTAACATTGACAAGCTAGAATTAACCCCAACCCACACACACACATGCACACACAGTTTATAAAATGTAGTGCGTGTGTGTGACTGTGTGTATGACGTTAGGACAAATATTCAGCTTAACATTGACAAGCTAGAAACTAACCCCAACCCACACACACACATGAGTTTGTAAAATGCATGTGTGTGTGTGTGTGTGTTAGTGAGTGTGCGTAAGTGTATGTGCGTGCGTGAGTGTGTGTGTGTGTGTGTGTGTGTGTGTGTGTGTGTGAGTGAGTGTGCATAAGTATGCGTGTGTGTCCCTTCTACTTGGCGGAAAATTCATAGGGCATTAAAAAGATTTATCAGCTTAACATTGACAAGCTAGAATTCAACACACACTCATGGTTTGTAAAATGCAGTCCTTTTGTCATGATAAAGGTGAGCAAGATACGCATACACAAACACTCATTCCCACTATCCCATACACACATACACTCACAGATTTTCACTCAGATCAACACACATACACACATCACCGCTTGTCCACACACACAAACACAAGTCTGTGTGCGTGTTTGTGTGTGTGTCCGTTCCTTCACTAATGACATTATAATATGTCCTTCCTTAGGAATAAGTAGCCCCTAATCAGGTATCAACCACTCCCACTCTCTCTCTCTCTCATATGAAGTTAATGTAAGCACTTTCTTGGTGTAGCCTATAGCCTATATGTTATTCATTGGTATGCTCGCTATCATCCATAATATATTACCTCATATTTATGCACATTTAATTGTAAAATATACTAAGCTTGATATATTTTAATGTTTACTTTTGTCCTGTAACATTAAATAAGATTCTATATACACGCATAGTTCAATATATCACAAAAACAAGATGTCTTATATGAGGGGTTCAGGCAGAGCATGGGGACTGTGACGTCACTCATTCACAGGTACAGTTCCGGACAGATCAAACAGCAACACCCCGTCCACCAGCTGTGTGGTGTGGGGCTCTGCGGATTTGGTAACACTGGCAGGAGGTGGGAGGGATGTGGGTGGATGATGAGGGGAGGGATGTGGGGGGTTTAGGGGGGAGTGTGGGAGGGTGAAGAGGCAGTAATCATGGTATGGCTGGTGGGAGGGGGCAAACGAGTGACGGGGTAGGGGAGAACAGAGTGACAAGCAAATTTTCCTATAGAACAAGCTACTCCCACAGGATTTTAAATTACACACACCTACAATATCACTGTATGCTACATTTAACAACTATGTCCTAACATGGTATTACATGTCATAACGATTACGATGTCATGTCGTTGCCCTTAAGTCAATATCAAGGATGACGACCGTGACCCATCCCAGCTTTATAACCTATCGAAATGTTCTGGGATAATCCTTTAAACTATTGCTGATCCGGCACCACATCAACGGTGAATCCTTATTAACATGTTTAATCGCGTACATGGCTCCTGCCAGTCTGCTCTCCCCTACCCTGTCATTTGTTTTCCCCCTCCCACCAGCCACACCATGATTGCTGCCTCTTCACCCTCCCAATTCCCCCCTAAACCACCCACATACCTCCCCTCATCACCCACCCACCCACATCCCTCCCACCTCCTGCCAGTGTTACCAAATCTGCAGAGCCCCTCACCACATAGCGGGTGGACGAGGTGTTGCTGTTTCATCTGTCCGGAACTGTACCTGCGCGTGGGTTGACCCTATATTCTCTGGACCCTGCTCACCAATATAAAGATTCGCCCATGAATGCAACACAATCCGGGTAGAAATAGTTTAAATATGGGGTTTTATCGATAATGTAGACAATCGTTAGTCTCTAAACTACACAAACACCAAATAAACTCTACAACCCTCACACACCCATGAACCTCTTCATATCAATACCACCACACCATCTATAATGTTAGTTTGGTTATCAATAAGCTGTCTCACTTCCCTCAACTTCTCCCGGGTCGTCAAGTTAATTAAGTCGTCCTCTCTCAGATTCCGATTCTAAGTCGTCCTCTCTCAGGGCTGCCAGAACATGGAGGGCTACTATCCCTTTTTAGGGGATAGTCAGCATCTGGGGGAGGCGAATACATATTTCCTGTGTTCGCCCATAATTCTGTTTCCCTCTCATTCTTCTCTCCATTGCTCCATTCACTCATCTCTAAAGGTAGAATTCCCTCGTACCGTTTAGTATGTCGGATATGTGTGGCAGAAGTAATATCCCAATTAAGCAAATACCAAACCTGGTACGGTCCATTGATATCTACAACTCGAAAAGAGCCCTCACATTTTTCGTCTAATTTACCTGCCTAAGTGGGATCATGTTTCTTTACCAGAATATACTGCCCGAAGTAATATGGATTTATTAGACTTGATGTCTTAGGTTGCCGTCTAGTCACCTGTGTTTGTACTTGCTGGCGCCTTTCCCTTTGATTTCTAAGATATTGTTCTGGTCGGGAATACGTAGTGTATTTGGTAGCATATGGCAAAAGTCGTTCCTGGGGCAGTGTAGGTGTGTTACCAAATATTATCTTATAAGGGGAATATCCGGTAGCCCTATAAACCGTGGTAATGACTCCCCAAATTATTTCTGGCAGTAGTTCTTGCCACTCTCGAGTTATCTCTCCCCCTTGTTAACTTAGACTAGCCCTCACACAGTTTTCGAGTAGTCTATAATTTCTTTCGCATACCGCGTTCCCTTGTGGTCAATATGGGGAGGTATGCCTGATCTGGTACGCCAAGGTATCTCCCAGACGTTGCCAGATCTCGTTATTGAACTCTCTACCTGTCACTTATAATGCTCTTCGGAATGCCATACACAAAAATAACTTTATTTAATATACAGTAGGCCCCTGTTTCAGTGCTTTTGTCCGGAATGGTACAAACAACAGTATATTTTGAGGAGACGTCAACACAGGTTAGTATGTACCTTTTATCTTCCTTTCTGGGCAGGGGCCCCACAATATCCACTGACAACTTTTCCCAGTGCCTTCCAGCAAGAATGTGACCTGCCTGCTGTTTGGTTCCTCATCCATCTTTCCCCCTCTGACATCCCAAACAACTTTGAAATACTTCTCTAATTCCTCTCATTAAACTGCCTCAACACTCTAGAGTCTAGACTGACATAAATGGGCACTGCCCTTTCCGTCTCGCCCATGTAGTATCTTGATCATGTGTTTGGCCTCTGTATAGCCTGAACTACACGGTCTTTGGAGTCCCTCCAGGCTCCATCAGAAAAACAAAATGTATCCCCCTGGTTCTGTGTTGACTCTAGATTTCTCTTTTCACGCTGAGTGGATTGTACCAGAGCTATGGGTAGTCTGGATAATCCATCGGCGTTGGTATGCAGTTTGCCCAGTCGATGTCTAACACTGTAAACTATAATGGTCAGTAATTACTTTGAAGTGTACCCCGGCTAGGTATGGTCGAAAGTTTTGCACTGCCCACACTAATACTAAACATCCTTTCTTGGTAGCGCTGTAGTTTTTTCACCTTTATTTAGAGTCTGGCTCGCGCAGGCCACGATGCCTTCTTTACCATCTACCTTTTGTGCCAATACAGCCCCGAGCACTTCATCAGAGGCGTCAGTGTACAGTTGGAAAGGTTTGGTGAAATCAGGATGACAAATTATATTATAGGCTTGGAATTCAACTTTTCTTTTAAGGTTTCGAAAGCCATTTGGCAACTCTGGTCCCAATCGAACTTTCTTCCTTTCTCAAGTCTTTTGGTCATAGGTTGAGTGAGTTTGGAGAAATTTGGTGTAAACCTTCTATAGTAAGAGGCCATCCCCAGAAATACTCTAACCTCTCTAACTGTGGTGGGCAGAGAAATCTCTGCAGTAGCTCTCACATTTAGAGGGTCACGTTGGATACCTTTTTTTTATATTACATGTCCTAAGTAGCCATCTCGCGTGTCCCTAGTTAGCACTTAGGAGGTTTCGATTTCAGTTCCGCTTCCCGAATTCTGTCCAATACTTCTTGCAATCTGTCAATATGTTCCTCCCAGCTGCTCGAGAATATTATGATGTCATCCAGGTAGGCTAGACAGGTCTGCCAAGTAAATCCTCTTAACACTTCATCCATAACTCCAGTGAAACTAGCTGGCCCATTGCAGACTCCAAACGGTAGAACTGTGAACTGGTAAAGTTTACCTTCGCTCGTGGCAAACGCAGTTTTCTCCTGATCCTCTGATTTAACCGGTATTTGCCAGTATCCACTCTGTAAATCCAGCCCCCCCCCCCACCCCACCCTCCCCTCCACCAAACTTCCCCACTCCCCAGCTGTAGCTGTAGTGATGATGATGATAGTATTAGTGATAATGGTGATAGTATTATTGATGATGGTAATACAAGTGATGATGGTAAACCATCGCAGAGTTGGGTATGTCGTTATGATTTTGGGCAAAATGGCGCGTCTACTATATTATTATTATTATTATTATTATTATAATAACAAAAAGCACACCCACAATTGTGACGCCTCCCGGCGTTGGCAGAATGGTTGCGTGGGGCATTGCAGCTCGCTAGCGCTCGCCAGGATGGGGGGATGGGCTACAGTTGTCCTAGAATGATCTGCTTTATTTAATTAGTGTCGTGTTGCCACAGACAGTCTAGAAATGGTCTTTGTTTTGGTCTGTGACTGCGCCTTGTATTTTATATTCGCTATAATATAAATGTTGCTTGTGTGGGAGGCGAGCGAGAGAGGGTGAGGGAGTACACCTTTCAGCGGGGTGAGCTATGACGCGGCTCGCTTGGGCGCTGACGGCGTTGGCGGCCGGGTGGTCAACTAGTCCCTTCCCATCGCGGCCTCGTGTTCTTTACCAGCTCAGAGCATGCCTGACACGCGTATCGCCTACACCCTTTGCAATTCTGTCCCCCATACTCGCCACTTTGCATACTATTTCTCTCTATCGACTTCTCCTTTCTCATTCTCTAATCTTTATTAAACTCAACATCCCTTCTGGTTTCAGCATAGACGTTCACCGTCGACCAGTCGTATTGTACGCGAAGCTCTCAGATATTTCCATGTATTAGGTTAAGGAGGTATTATGCTTTATTGAGGTTAGAGTCTTAGAGAGACGGACTTTTCCGTATGTGTCCTCTCTCGGGAAGGTTGTAGACCGGTATATGTCTCCCTGGCAAGGTGTTGAGTGATTCTGCTTGGTTATCTAAAGCTAGACTAGGGGTAGGGTTACTGTGTCGTTGTCTCCGATGTGTGCAGTGTTAGCTAAGCCCTGCACAACATCGACAGGGACTGTGGGAGCTTAAGTTGTCTTCGGGTGGGTTTACTTTGCGAGCACAGCGCTGTGGTGTGAGAGGGCCATAGCCTATCCCTCACACCATAGTGCTGCCTCTTTGTGTTGACTTCTGAGGGATCGCCAGGATAGAACTAGGTACTAGAGACCTGGATTTATCAAGAGAGCATCCCCGTCATATAACGTAATCTTCATTATACCACCTTCGGACAACGTTAGGCTACGAGCCGCATTCTCACCCATTGTTGCCCTGCCTTGATACCCCAGCTAGACTTTATTAACTGAGCAGACACTGGTTAGAGATAAGCCCCCATTATTATATGTATGCAACATTATTATTCACTGCACTTTTGAGCCGAGGTTGTTGTTGAGTTGCACAACCCTAGTAGGCTGTTGCGTTGTGTCACGAAGCATTTCTTTAGTTGTCGAGCATTACTACCTTTGCGCAGTCTTTATTATTCGCCTGCCTATTATTACTATATGTCCTAGTATTTATTGTGACCCGTATTCTGCATTATAATTGTTCAAGATTCTTTACGAACATCTTCCCAGCATCAGACTTATTTCAGAAGTTTCCAGTTGATGTTGCAGGACTAGCATTGCACTTTCTTTACAGGAGTGCCAGTTATTTGAGTATCTACCGTAACGTTAATTAATCACGTTAACTATCTTTTCTTTGTGTAACCTAATCGAGTAATCTTTTACTGTTTGAGAATAGGCTGTTTCATCGAGCGTCAGCCTAGTGTGTGTGCACCAGTTACCGAGTCATAGGATACCTCGTTGTCCAGGCACGACTCAGGGCGGTAATGGTGTTTTGTTTTCCAGTGTTTAAGGCAGGGGTTGGATCTAGTGTTACCGTTGTTGCATTTTGCCATTATCTAGTCCAATGTTGAAGAGCCCTGTGTCTTTGAGAACCTGGATTGTAACAAATGGCGACCTAGCTCAGGATCTTGTGAACTAAGAGATAATTGCAGGATTGTTGTGGTCATTTGTTTTATTGAGGAATATAGTGGGCACGTTCATTTTTTTTTGGTAAATTAGTATAGCACTTGAGAGTCTTCAGACATTTTTTGGCAAGTGAATAGTGATACATAAGAGTTTGGGGTACTTCTTTTCTGAATATTGTGGTGAGAAATTTTTGTGAGCATCATGTCTTATACCGGGTCAGAGGAGAATGGAGACACAGTACGTAATGTCGAAACTGAGGAACAGCAGCATGATGAAAGGGTTAATCGGGTGAACTGTGAGCAGGATGCTAGGATATTTTTGCAATGGCCTGTTACTGCCGAGCGGTTGGAGGGTATGGATCGGTACGGTCTTCAATGCCTGGCCACAGCTATCGGTCATGCGGTTACTAGCAGCATGACCAAGGATAACTTGATAACGTGTGTACTGGGCAGGGTGACTGGTGAGCGAGAGGGGTTGAGTGCTCAGAGCCCTTCGGCCATGCTTCCCCTACACTCGACTCCCAGCCATCCCAGTAGTTTGCCGACCCCGGGTACGCTTCCGCAGTTGGGTGGTGACTGGCAGGGTGGGTTGCCCCTGGGGGGACCACCGGTAATTTCAAACATTGTAGCACCTTCACCTCCTCAAGGGTTATCTCCAGAATTATTGCTTCAGCTCGAATTAGCTAAGATCGAAGAGAGAAAGGCTATCAGGGCGGGTGAGCAGCAAATAGAGCTAGCAAAAATCCAAGCTGAGTCGACTAGGTACTGTGCCGACATGGACGTAGAGAAGTCGCGAGTAGAGACAACGGGACAGCGACTTGGGGCTGGTAACCGTGTTCATGAGCAGTCTCTCTCGCACTTATTGAAACTGGTTCCGGTGTTTGATGAGAGTGGTGTTACAGAATTTTTCGCACGCTTTGAGAAGAAGTGCCAGATCCACCAGTGGCCTGGGGAGAAGTGGGCAGCCCTTGTTTCCTCTAGACTTGTGGGCAAGGGACTCAAGGCTTATGATGCATTGCCTATAGAGTCGTGTATTATCTATGAGGAACTCAAGGAGGCTGTCTTGAGAGCATACGAACTACAACCAGAGACGTACAGGTTGAAGTTCCGGGGTGTTACCAAGGGTCGGGAGAGCACCTTTTTGGAGCATGCTCGGGAGCTGTCCGATGCTTTTGGGAATTGGCTGAGGTCGGAGAAAGCTACTACGTTTGACGACATTAAATAGTTGGTGCTTTTAGAGCAGTTTTTCAAATGCACGGGCGTCGACCTGATGTTAAACCTTAAAGAAAAGCAACCAAAAACTCTACAGGAGGCAGCTGAGATGGCTGACCTCCGGCTATCACTAATTCGTGGGTGCGGGTCTGCCCAGCGTAGTGAGGCAGGTAACAAGGGGCGTGACGCCCCACCCCCCCGAGTTAGTGATATACCTTATGCAAACAAGTACAAGAGCCATGATACCAAGACTGACCACAAGACTAGCACCGTCCCATTTAAGAAGGGGCCGGGCCCTTCCCAGTACCAAGGGAAGCCCAAAGGGGAGTTGGAGTGTTATCATTGTCATAAAAAGGGGCACTTTGCAAGAGTCTGTCCTAGCAAACCACCTACTGCAGCTGTGTCTTTGGCCTGCAACATTGGTGTGTCTCCGAAGTCATCTGAGTTTGCCCGGGGCAGTTCGTCAGAGGCTGAGGCACAGCCAATGCAGAAGCACCTGGGAGGCTCGAACCCTGCTCAGGATGTTTTTTGCGACCATAGAGGGCGGGGTTGCGTGATGTGGGCGGGGCGCAAGCATGGAGTAGAGGTCTTGCGTGATACAGGTGCTTCCAAGACTCTGATGAAAAACTTGACTGGCTACCCTATAAACGCGGCTCGGGTGGTGGTGGTGCAGGGTATTAATGCAACTCGGTCATACCCGCTGGTGCGGTTGGAGTTGGAGGTGGATGGTGTGGCACGTGAATTGGATGTCGGGATTGTGGAGAAACTGCCAGTGGAGGGCGTCGACCTTCTTCTCGGCAACGACTTTGCAATGCCCGCTTCTGAGGTTCTACCCTTAGTCGTTGCCGAGAGGCCGGCCGACGTGAGTAGGGAAGAGCAAGAGTGGGTCGAGCGGTGCCAGACACAACCCATGGCGTGTGTTGTCACCCGAGCTCGGGCAGCTAAAGTGTCACAGCCTAGTCCTCCGTCTTCAGAGGAACGATCAACAGGAGGAGGCTAAAGCTGGAGTTGGTTTTAAGAGTTTTGACTCGGCGGCTCTCCTGGGTGATTCAGTATTAGCACCATTACTTAATTCTGGAGTAGCCCCTGGGCCTGTCATCGAGAGTGACGAGGCTGGGCATGACGAGTCTCCACGACAGCAACGTTATGTACATCGAGAGAGACAGAGGGAGCAGCCCAGTATCGGGGAAGGTCATGCATTGCTCCGGGAGCAGTTAGATCGCTTGGCACCCTCAGATATACGTCGGTTGCAACTAGAGGACCCTGAGCTCCAAACGTGTGCTAATGGAGCTGTAGAGCTCGCCGAGGAAGGCGATGCACAGCCAGATTTTTGTATTTAGAAGGCATCCTCTATAGGCGTTTTCAAGACCCTAAACGTAGTTGGCAAGAGGGGTCCGGAGTAGTGGACCAGTTGGTGGTGCCACGGGAGTGCAGGGATAGCCTACTGAGGTTGGCGCATGACATACCACTGGCAGGACATCTAGGGGTGAGAAAAACGGTGGCGGCTTTAGAAAAATTGTTTTGGTGGCCGGGGTTGAAGGGGCAGGTGGTAACCTGGATAGCAAGGTGTCATACATGCCAGAGGGTTGGAAAACCTAACCAAACAATTCCGAGAGCCCCGTTGCACCCCATTCCTGTCAGTGGACCGCCCTTCAGTAAGGTCATCATTGATATGGTCGGACCCCTACCCCCTACTAGTGCCGGTAATAAATTTCTATTAACTATCATGGATGTGGCCACTCGTTATTCTGATGCATATCCAATGAGAAATGGCACGGCGAAAACTGTTGTCCGGAACCTGCTCTTGTATTGCTCGCGGTATGGTTACCCGCAAGAGGTGCAATCGGACCAAGGCTCTAATTTTACATCTAATCTGTTCAAACAAACTATGATTCAGCATGGCATCAGCACTGTCGTCTCTTCTGCGTATCACCCGGAGAGTCAAGGGGTGTTGGAGAGGTGGCACGCCACGCTGAAAAGCATGCTTCGATGTTACTGCGCAGAGAATGGAAAGGATTGGGACCTTGGTCTGCCGTATGTTTTGTTCGCGGCAAGAGAAGTACCTGGGGAGAGTCTCGGTTTCAGTCCGAATGAGCTTGTTTTCGGGCATCAGGTGAGGGGTCCTCTCCACATGGTGAAGGAGATGTGGGAGGGCACTAGGCATATTGTTCTGCGAGATAAGTTGCAACCTCTTGTTCCTGAGCGACAAGAGGAGTTCTTTATTAGGCTGTGGCAGTCCGTCCGCATGTTTGTTGCTTCTCCAGGCCTGATGTACGGGGTAGAATCCGACATGGAGGCTGGAGACAGTGCAAGGCTCGAGTTGGTTCCCTACCGTGTGAATCCTGCTCGACAGCCTGTTGTGAAGGCGGAGCTGGACGGCGTGTGGAGAGGGGGTCTGAGGGATGAGGAATATCGTGAGTGGTCGTTGCCAGTGGCTTTGCAACCTGAGTTTGGTGGCAGAGTCTGTGTGTATGTTGATTGCAAGAGTGTGGAAGCATTATCCCTGACAGACGCCTATCCATTACCCAGAGTTGACGACACCATAGACCGCTTCGGGGCTGCCTCGCTCATCACGAAGGTAGAACTAGTGAAGGGTTATTGGCAGGCCCCGTTGCCGGAAAGAGCGAAGAGAAGTGCCAGTCTTGCGATGAACTGGACAGTTTATCAGTGTCAGGTGTTGTTGTGCTGCCGGAACACAAGTTGGATGTGTGGCATGCTAAGGGCACTGATAATGTTTTGGCTTTGTTTGCAGGAGAACCCTCGCTGTTCAGTCAGGGTCTGTCGTGGGTGGAGGATCCGGGGTAGGCTACCACAGTATGTTGGTATAGCCTCCTGTCTTGGCTCGCGGTGTATTTTTGCGCTGGTGCTTATTGGCTCGCGTGTGTAGCATCAGCGTAGGGTCGCAGGGCAGGAGTTGTTGGCTTTGATTAGAAGAAAGTTAGGCTACATCTATAGTAGCCGCCAAAAACAACATTAAAATAAAATATGAAAAATTAAATAAAAACTTTCTTTTAGATAATTAATTTTAAGATAATATTGTAGCTGAGTACTGAGTGCAGATGATTTTCCGTCAGTAGGCTGTGCTTCTTAAAGCTCGCTCTGGGAGCACAATGTTATGAATTAATGTATTATATTTGGGAAGGGTGATAAGATTTTTTTATATATAAAATGTTGTATTTTTTTTTTGAGGAAACTGAGCTTGCATTCCATGAGAGGCGGAGTGGTTAGGAGTGGTTAGGAGTGGCAGATTCTAGCGACATTCTGCCTGTCCAGATATGGGCTCATGGTTGAGTGTCCCATATCTTGGGGGGGGTGTGACGCCTCCCGGCGTTGGCAGAATGGTTGCGTGGGGCATTGCAGCTCGCTAGCGCTCGCCAGGATGGGGGGATGGGCTACAGTTGTCCTAGAATGATCTGCTTTATTTAATTAGTGTCGTGTTGCCACAGACAGTCTAGAAATGGTCTTTGTTTTGGTCTGTGACTGCGCCTTGTATTTTATATTCGCTATAATATAAATGTTGCTTGTGTGGGAGGCGAGCGAGAGGGTGAGGGAGTACACCTTTCAGCGGGGTGAGCTATGACGCGGCTCGCTTGGGCGCTGACGGCGTTGGCGGCCGGGTGGTCAACTAGTCCCTTCCCATCGCGGCCTCGTGTTCTTTACCAGCTCAGAGCTTGCCTGACACGCGTATCGCCTACACCCTTTGCAATTCTGTCCCCCATACTCGCCACTTTGCATACTATTTCTCTCTATCGACTTCTCCTTTCTCATTCTCTAATCTTTATTAAACTCAACATCCCTTCTGGTTTCAGCATAGACGTTCACCGTCGACCAGTCGTATTGTACGCGAAGCTCTCAGATATTTCCATGTATTAGGTTAAGGAGGTATTATGCTTTATTGAGGTTAGAGTTTAGAGAGACGGACTTTTCCGTATGTGTCCTCTCTCGGGAAGGTTGTAGACCGGTATATGTCTCCCTGGCAAGGTGTTGAGTGATTCTGCTTGGTTATCTAAAGCTAGACTAGGGGTAGGGTTACTGTGTCGTTGTCTCCGATGTGTGCAGTGTTAGCTAAGCCCTGCACAACATCGACAGGGACTGTGGGAGCTTAAGTTGTCTTCGGGTGGGTTTACTTTGCGAGCACAGCGCTGTGGTGTGAGAGGGCCATAGCCTATCCCTCACACCATAGTGCTGCCTCTTTGTGTTGACTTCTGAGGGATCGCCAGGATAGAACTAGGTACTAGAGACCTGGATTTATCAAGAGAGCATCCCCGTCATATAACGTAATCTTCATTATACCACCTTCGGACAACGTTAGGCTACGAGCCGCATTCTCACCCATTATTGCCCTGCCTTGATACCCCAGCTAGACTTTATTAACTGAGCAGACACTGGTTAGAGATAAGCCCCCATTATTATATGTATGCAACATTATTATTCACTGCACTTTTGAGCCGAGGTTGTTGTTGAGTTGCACAACCCTAGTAGGCTGTTGCGTTGTGTCACGAAGCATTTCTTTAGTTGTCGAGCATTACTACCTTTGCGCAGTCTTTATTATTCGCCTGCCTATTATTACTATATGTCCTAGTATTTATTGTGACCCGTATTCTGCATTATAATTGTTCAAGATTCTTTACGAACATCTTCCCAGCATCAGACTTATTTCAGAAGTTTCCAGTTGATGTTGCAGGACTAGCATTGCACTTTCTTTACAGGAGTGCCAGTTATTTGAGTATCTACCGTAACGTTAATTAATCACGTTAACTATCTTTTCTTTGTGTAACCTAATCGAGTAATCTTTTACTGTTTGAGAATAGGCTGTTTCATCGAGCGTCAGCCTAGTGTGTGTGCACCAGTTACCGAGTCATAGGATACCTCGTTGTCCAGGCACGACTCAGGGCGGTAATGGTGTTTTGTTTTCCAGTGTTTAAGGCAGGGGTTGGATCTAGTGTTACCGTTGTTGCATTTTGCCATTATCTAGTCCAATGTTGAAGAGCCCTGTGTCTTTGAGAACCTGGATTGTAACAAATGGCGACCTAGCTCAGGATCTTGTGAACTAAGAGATAATTGCAGGATTGTTGTGGTCATTTGTTTTATTGAGGAATATAGTGGGCACGTTCATTTTTTTTAGGTAACTTTGTATAGCACTTGAGAGTCTTCAGACATTTTTTGGCAAGTGAATAGTGATACATAAGAGTTTGGGGTACTTCTTTTCTGAATATTGTGGTGAGAAATTTTTGTGAGCATCATGTCTTATACCGGGTCAGAGGAGAATGGAGACACAGTACGTAATGTCGAAACTGAGGAACAGCAGCATGATGAAAGGGTTAATCGGGTGAACTGTGAGCAGGATGCTAGGATATTTTTGCAATGGCCTGTTACTGCCGAGCGGTTGGAGGGTATGGATCGGTACGGTCTTCAATGCCTGGCCACAGCTATCGGTCATGCGGTTACTAGCAGCATGACCAAGGATAACTTGATAACGTGTGTACTGGGCAGGGTGACTGGTGAGCGAGAGGGGTTGAGTGCTCAGAGCCCTTCGGCCATGCTTCCCCTACACTCGACTCCCAGCCATCCCAGTAGTTTGCCGACCCCGGGTACGCTTCCGCAGTTGGGTGGTGACTGGCAGGGTGGGTTGCCCCTGGGGGGACCACCGGTAATTTCAAACATTGTAGCACCTTCACCTCCTCAAGGGTTATCTCCAGAATTATTGCTTCAGCTCGAATTAGCTAAGATCGAAGAGAGAAAGGCTATCAGGGCGGGTGAGCAGCAAATAGAGCTAGCAAAAATCCAAGCTGAGTCGACTAGGTACTGTGCCGACATGGACGTAGAGAAGTCGCGAGTAGAGACAACGGGACAGCGACTTGGGGCTGGTAACCGTGTTCATGAGCAGTCTCTCTCGCACTTATTGAAACTGGTTCCGGTGTTTGATGAGAGTGGTGTTACAGAATTTTTTCGCACGCTTTGAGAAGAAGTGCCAGATCCACCAGTGGCCTGGGGAGAAGTGGGCAGCCCTTGTTTCCTCTAGACTTGTGGGCAAGGGACTCAAGGCTTATGATGCATTGCCTATAGAGTCGTGTATTATCTATGAGGAACTCAAGGAGGCTGTCTTGAGAGCATACGAACTACAACCAGAGACGTACAGGTTGAAGTTCCGGGGTGTTACCAAGGGTCGGGAGAGCACCTTTTTGGAGCATGCTCGGGAGCTGTCCGATGCTTTTGGGAATTGGCTGAGGTCGGAGAAAGCTACTACGTTTGACGACATTAAATAGTTGGTGCTTTTAGAGCAGTTTTTCAAATGCACGGGCGTCGACCTGATGTTAAACCTTAAAGAAAAGCAACCAAAAACTCTACAGGAGGCAGCTGAGATGGCTGACCTCCGGCTATCACTAATTCGTGGGTGCGGGTCTGCCCAGCGTAGTGAGGCAGGTAACAAGGGGCGTGACGCCCCACCCCCCCGAGTTAGTGATATACCTTATGCAAACAAGTACAAGAGCCATGATACCAAGACTGACCACAAGACTAGCACCGTCCCATTTAAGAAGGGGCCGGGCCCTTCCCAGTACCAAGGGAAGCCCAAAGGGGAGTTGGAGTGTTATCATTGTCATAAAAAGGGGCACTTTGCAAGAGTCTGTCCTAGCAAACCACCTACAGCAGCTGTGTCTTTGGCCTGCAACATTGGTGTGTCTCCGAAGTCATCTGAGTTTGCCCGGGGCAGTTCGTCAGAGGCTGAGGCACAGCCAATGCAGAAGCACCTGGGAGGCTCGAACCCTGCTCAGGATGTTTTTTGCGACCATAGAGGGCGGGGTTGCGTGATGTGGGCGGGGCGCAAGCATGGAGTAGAGGTCTTGCGTGATACAGGTGCTTCCCAGACTCTGATGAAAAACTTGACTGGCTACCCTATAAACGCGGCTCGGGTGGTGGTGGTGCAGGGTATTAATGCAACTCGGTCATACCCGCTGGTGCGGTTGGAGTTGGAGGTGGATGGTGTGGCACGTGAATTGGATGTCGGGATTGTGGAGAAACTGCCAGTGGAGGGCGTCGACCTTCTTCTCGGCAACGACTTTGCAATGCCCGCTTCTGAGGTTCTACCCTTAGTCGTTGCCGAGAGGCCGGCCGACGTGAGTAGGGAAGAGCAAGAGTGGGTCGAGCGGTGCCAGACACAACCCATGGCGTGTGTTGTCACCCGAGCTCGGGCAGCTAAAGTGTCACAGCCTAGTCCTCCGTCTTCAGAGGAACGATCAACAGGAGGAGGCTAAAGCTGGAGTTGGTTTTAAGAGTTTTGACTCGGCGGCTCTCCTGGGTGATTCAGTATTAGCACCATTACTTAATTCTGGAGTAGCCCCTGGGCCTGTCATCGAGAGTGACGAGGCTGGGCATGACGAGTCTCCACGACAGCAACGTTATGTACATCGAGAGAGACAGAGGGAGCAGCCCAGTATCGGGGAAGGTCATGCATTGCTCCGGGAGCAGTTAGATCGCTTGGCACCCTCAGATATACGTCGGTTGCAACTAGAGGACCCTGAGCTCCAAACGTGTGCTAATGGAGCTGTAGAGCTCGCCGAGGAAGGCGATGCACAGCCAGATTTTTGTATTTAGAAGGCATCCTCTATAGGCGTTTTCAAGACCCTAAACGTAGTTGGCAAGAGGGGTCCGGAGTAGTGGACCAGTTGGTGGTGCCACGGGAGTGCAGGGATAGCCTACTGAGGTTGGCGCATGACATACCACTGGCAGGACATCTAGGGGTGAGAAAAACGGTGGCGGCTTTAGAAAAATTGTTTTGGTGGCCGGGGTTGAAGGGGCAGGTGGTAACCTGGATAGCAAGGTGTCATACATGCCAGAGGGTTGGAAAACCTAACCAAACAATTCCGAGAGCCCCGTTGCACCCCATTCCTGTCAGTGGACCGCCCTTCAGTAAGGTCATCATTGATATGGTCGGACCCCTACCCCCTACTAGTGCCGGTAATAAATTTCTATTAACTATCATGGATGTGGCCACTCGTTATTCTGATGCATATCCAATGAGAAATGGCACGGCGAAAACTGTTGTCCGGAACCTGCTCTTGTATTGCTCGCGGTATGGTTACCCGCAAGAGGTGCAATCGGACCAAGGCTCTAATTTTACATCTAATCTGTTCAAACAAACTATGATTCAGCATGGCATCAGCACTGTCGTCTCTTCTGCGTATCACCCGGAGAGTCAAGGGGTGTTGGAGAGGTGGCACGCCACGCTGAAAAGCATGCTTCGATGTTACTGCGCAGAGAATGGAAAGGATTGGGACCTTGGTCTGCCGTATGTTTTGTTCGCGGCAAGAGAAGTACCTGGGGAGAGTCTCGGTTTCAGTCCGAATGAGCTTGTTTTCGGGCATCAGGTGAGGGGTCCTCTCCACATGGTGAAGGAGATGTGGGAGGGCACTAGGCATATTGTTCTGCGAGATAAGTTGCAACCTCTTGTTCCTGAGCGACAAGAGGAGTTCTTTATTAGGCTGTGGCAGTCCGTCCGCATGTTTGTTGCTTCTCCAGGCCTGATGTACGGGGTAGAATCCGACATGGAGGCTGGAGACAGTGCAAGGCTCGAGTTGGTTCCCTACCGTGTGAATCCTGCTCGACAGCCTGTTGTGAAGGCGGAGCTGGACGGCGTGTGGAGAGGGGGTCTGAGGGATGAGGAATATCGTGAGTGGTCGTTGCCAGTGGCTTTGCAACCTGAGTTTGGTGGCAGAGTCTGTGTGTATGTTGATTGCAAGAGTGTGGAAGCATTATCCCTGACAGACGCCTATCCATTACCCAGAGTTGACGACACCATAGACCGCTTCGGGGCTGCCTCGCTCATCACGAAGGTAGAACTAGTGAAGGGTTATTGGCAGGCCCCGTTGCCGGAAAGAGCGAAGAGAAGTGCCAGTCTTGCGATGAACTGGACAGTTTATCAGTGTCAGGTGTTGTTGTGCTGCCGGAACACAAGTTGGATGTGTGGCATGCTAAGGGCACTGATAATGTTTTGGCTTTGTTTGCAGGAGAACCCTCGCTGTTCAGTCAGGGTCTGTCGTGGGTGGAGGATCCGGGGTAGGCTACCACAGTATGTTGGTATAGCCTCCTGTCTTGGCTCGCGGTGTATTTTTGCGCTGGTGCTTATTGGCTCGCGTGTGTAGCATCAGCGTAGGGTCGCAGGGCAGGAGTTGTTGGCTTTGATTAGAAGAAAGTTAGGCTACATCTATAGTAGCCGCCAAAAACAACATTAAAATAAAATATGAAAAATTAAATAAAAACTCTTTCTTTTAGATAATTAATTTTAAGATAATATTGTAGCTGAGTACTGAGTGCAGATGATTTTCCGTCAGTAGGCTGTGCTTCTTAAAGCTCGCTCTGGGAGCACAATGTTATGAATTAATGTATTATATTTGGGAAGGGTGATAAGATTTTTTTATATAAAATGTTGTATTTTTTTTTTGAGGAAACTGAGCTTGCATTCCATGAGAGGCGGAGTGGTTAGGAGTGGCAGATTCTAGCGACATTCTGCCTGTCCAGATATGGGCTCATGGTTGAGTGTCCCATATCTTGGGGGGGGGTGTGACGCCTCCCGGCGTTGGCAGAATGGTTGCGTGGGGCATTGCAGCTCGCTAGCGCTCGCCAGGATGGGGGGATGGGCTACAGTTGTCCTAGAATGATCTGCTTTATTTAATTAGTGTCGTGTTGCCACAGACAGTCTAGAAATGGTCTTTGTTTTGGTCTGTGACCGCGCCTTGTATTTTATATTCGCTATAATATAAATGTTGCTTGTGTGGGAGGTGAGCGAAAGAGGGTGAGGGAGTACACCTGGCAGCGGGGTGAGCTATGACGCGGCCCGCTTGGGCGCTGACGGCGTTGGCGGCCGGGTGGTCAACTAGTCCCTTCCCATCGCGGCCTCGTGTTCTTTACCAGCTCAGAGCTTGCCTGACACGCGTATCGCCTACACCCTTTGCAATTCTGTCCCCCATACTCGCCACTTTGCATACTATTTCTCTCTCTCGACTTCTCCTTTCTCATTCTCTAATCTTTATTAAACTCAACATCCCTTCTGGTTTCAGCATAGACGTTCACCGTCGACCAGTTGTATTGTACGCGAAGCTCTCAGATATTTCCATGTATTAGGTTAAGGAGGTATTATGCTTTGTTGAGGTTAGAGAGACGGACTTTTCCGTATGTGTCCTCTCTCGGGAAGGTTGTAGACCGGTATATGTCTCCCTGGCAAGGTGTTGAGTGATTCTGCTTGGTTATCTAAAGCTAGACTAGGGGTAGGGTTACTGTGTCGTTGTCTCCGATGTGTGCAGTGTTAGCTAAGCCCTGCACGACATCGACAGGGACTGTGGGAGCCTAAGTTGTCTTCGGGTGGGTTTACTTTGCGAGCACAGCGCTGTGGTGTGAGAGGGCCATAGCCTATCCCTCACAACATAGTGCTGCCTCTTTGTGTTGACTTCTGAGGGATCGCCAGGATAGAACTAGGTACTAGAGACCTGGATTTATCAAGAGAGCATCCCCGTCATATAACGTAATCTTCATTATACCACCTTCGGACAACGTTAGGCTACGAGCCGCATGCTCACCCATTGTTGCCCTGCCTTGATACCCCAGCTAGACTTTATTAACTGAGCACACACTGGTTAGAGAAAAGCCCCCATTATTATATGTATGCAACATTATTATTCACTGCACTTTTGAGCCGAGGTTGTTGTTGAGTTGCACAACCCTAGTAGGCTGTTGCGTTGTGTCACGAAGCATTTCTTTAGTTGTCGAGCATTCCTACCTTTGCGCAGTCTTTATTATTCGCCTGCCTATTATTACTATATGTCCTAGTATTTATTGTGACCCGTATTCTGCATTATAATTGTTCAAGATTCTTTACGAACATCTTCCCAGCATCAGACTTATTTCAGAAGTTTCCAGTTGATGTTGCAGGACTAGCATTGCACTTTCTTTAATACAGGAGTGCCAGTTATTTGAGTATCTACCGTAACGTTAATTAATCACGTTAACTATCTCTTTGTGTAACCTAATCGAGTAATCTTTTACTGTTTGAGAATAGGCTGTTTCATCGAGCGTCAGCCTAGTGTGTGTGCACCAGTTACCGAGTCATAGGATACCTCGTTGTCCAGGCACGACTCAGGGCGGTAATGGTGTTTTGTTTTCCAGTGTTTAAGGCAGGGGTTGGATCTAGTGTTACCGTTGTTGCATTTTGCCATTATCTAGTCCAATGTTGAAGAGCCCTGTGTCTTTGAGAACCTGGATCGTAACAAATGGCGACCTAGCTCAATATCTTGTGAACTAAGAGATAATTGCAGGATTGTTGTGGTCATTTGTTTTATTGAGGAATATAGTGGGCACGTTAATTTTTTTTTGGCAAAGTAGTATAGCACTTGAGAGTCTTCAAACATTTTTTGGCAAGTGAATAGTGCTACATAAGAGTTTGGGGTACTTCTTTTCTGAATATTGTGGTGAGAATTTTTTTTGAGCATCATGTCTTATACCGGGTCAGAGGAGAATGGAGACACAGTACGTAATGTCGAAACTGAGGAATAGCAGCATGATGAAAGGGTTAATCGGGTGAACTGTGAGGAGGATGCTAGGATATTTTTGCAATGGCCTGTTACTGCCGAGCGGTTGGAGGGTATGGATCGGTACGGTCTTCAATGCCTGGCCACAGCTATCGGTCATGCGGTTACTAGCAGCATGACCAAGGATAACTTGATAACGTGTGTACTGGGCAGGGTGACTGGTGAGCGAGATGGGTTGAGTGCTCAGAGCCCTTCGGCCATGCTTCCCCTACACTCGACTCCCAGCCATCCCAGTAGTTTGCCGACCCCGGGTACGCTTCCGCAGTTGGGTGGTGACTGGCAGGGTGGGTTGCCCCTGGGGGGACCACCGGTAATTTCAAACATTGTAGCACCTTCACCTCCTCAAGGGTTATCTCCAGAATTATTGCTTCAGCTCGAATTAGCTAAGATCGAAGAGAGAAAGGCTATCAGGGCGGGTGAGCAGCAGCAAATAGAGCTAGCAAAAATCCAAGCTGAGTCGACTAGGTACTGTGCCGACATGGACGTAGAGAAGTCGCGAGTAGAGACAACGGGACAGCGACTTGGGGCTGGTAACCGTGTTCATGAGCAGTCTCTCTCGCACTTATTGAAACTGGTTCCGGTGTTTGATGAGAGTGGTGTTACAGAATTTTTTGCACGCTTTGAGAAGAAGTGCCAGATCCACCAGTGGCCTGGGGAGAAGTGGGCAGCCCTTGTTTCCTCTAGACTTGTGGGCAAGGGACTCAAGGCTTATGATGCATTGCCTATAGAGTCGTGTATTATCTATGAGGAACTCAAGGAGGCTGTCCTGAGAGCATACGAACTACAACCAGAGACGTACAGGTTGAAGTTCCGGGGTGTTACCAAGGGTCGGGAGAGCACCTTTTTGGAGCATGCCCGGGAGCTGTCCGATGCTTTTGGGAATTGGCTGAGGTCGGAGAAAGCTACTACGTTTGACGACATTAAATAGTTGGTGCTTTTAGAGCAGTTTTCAAATGCACGGGCGGCGACCTGACGTTAAACCTTAAAGAAAAGCAACCAAAAACTCTACAGGAGGCAGCTGAGATGGCTGACCTCCGGCTATCACTAATTCGTGGGTGCGGGTCTGCCCAGCGTAGTGAGGCAGGTAACAAGGGGCGTGATGCCCCACCCCCCCGAGTTAGTGATATACCTTATGCAAACAAGTACAAGAGCCATGATACCAAGACTGACCACAAGACTAGCACCGTCCCATTTAAGAAGGGGCCGGGCCCTTCCCAGTACCAAGGGAAGCCCAAAGGGGAGTTGGAGTGTTATCATTGTCATAAAAAGGGGCACTTTGCAAGAGTCTGTCCTAGCAAACCACCTACAGCAGCTGTGTCTTTGGCCTGCAACCTTGGTGTGTCTCCGAAGTCATCTGAGTTTGCCCGGGGCAGTTCGTCAGAGGCTGAGGCACAGCCAATGCAGAAGCACCTGGGAGGCTCGAACCCTGCTCAGGATGTTTTTTGCGACCATAGAGGGCGGGGTTGCGTGATGTGGGCGGGGCGCAAGCATGGAGTAGAGGTCTTGCGTGATACAGGTGCTTCCCAGACTCTGATGAAAAACTTGACTGGCTACCCTATAAACGCGGCTCGGGTGGTGGTGGTGCAGGGTATTAATGCAACTCGGTCATACCCGCTGGTGCGGTTGGAGTTGGAGGTGGATGGTGTGGCACGTGAATTGGATGTCGGGATTGTGGAGAAACTGCCAGTGGAGGGCGTCGACCTTCTTCTCGGCAACGACTTTGCAATGCCCGCTTCTGAGGTTCTACCCTTAGTCGTTGCCGAGAGGCCGGCCGACGTGAGTAGGGAAGAGCAAGAGTGGGTCGAGCGGTGCCAGACACAACCCATGGCGTGTGTTGTCACCCGAGCTCGGGCAGCTAAAGTGTCACAGCCTAGTCCTCCGTCTTCAGAGGAACGATCAACAGGAGGAGGCTAAAGCTGGAGTTGGTTTTAAGAGTTTTGACTCGGCGGCTCTCCTGGGTGATTCAGTATTAGCACCATTACTTAATTCTGGAGTAGCCCCTGGGCCTGTCATCGAGAGTGACGAGGCTGGGCATGACGAGTCTCCACGACAGCAACGTTATGTACATCGAGAGAGACAGAGGGAGCAGCCCAGTATCGGGGAAGGTCATGCATTGCTCCGGGAGCAGTTAGATCGCTTGGCACCCTCAGATATACGTCGGTTGCAACTAGAGGACCCTGAGCTCCAAACGTGTGCTAATGGAGCTGTAGAGCTCGACGAGGACGGCGATGCACAGCCAGGAGATTTTTTTTATTTAGAAGGCATCCTCTATAGGCGTTTTCAAGACCCTAAACGTAGTTGGCAAGAGAGGTCCGGAGTAGTGGACCAGTTGGTGGTGCCACGGGAGTGCAGGGATAGCCTACTGAGGTTGGCGCATGACATACCACTGGCAGGACATCTAGGGGTGAGAAAAACGGTGGCGGCTTTAGAAAAATTGTTTTGGTGGCCGGGGTTGAAGGGGCAGGTGGTAACCTGGATAGCAAGGTGTCATACGTGCCAGAGGGTTGGAAAACCTAACCAAACAATTCCGAGAGCCCCGTTGCACCCCATTCCTGTCAGTGGACCGCCCTTCAGTAAGGTCATCATTAATATGGTCGGACCCCTACCCCCTACTAGTGCCGGTAATAAATTTCTATTAACTATCATGGATGTGGCCACTCGTTATCCTGATGCATATCCAATGAGAAATGGCACGGCGAAAACTGTTGTCCGGAACCTGCTCTTGTATTGCTCGCGGTATGGTTACCTGCAAGAGGTGCAATCGGACCAAGGCTCTAATTTTACATCTAATCTGTTCAAACAAACTATGATTCAGCATGGCATCAGCACTGTCGTCTCTTCTGCGTATCACCCGGAGAGTCAAGGGGTGTTGGAGAGGTGGCACGCCACGCTGAAAAGCATGCTTCGATGTTACTGCGCAGAGAATGGAAAGGATTGGGACCTTGGTCTGCCGTATGTTTTGTTCGCGGCAAGAGAAGTACCTGGAGAGAGTCTCGGTTTCAGTCCGAATGAGCTTGTTTTCGGGCATCAGGTGAGGGGTCCTCTCCACATGGTGAAGGAGATGTGGGAGGGCACTAGGCATATTGTTCTGCGAGATAAGTTGCAACCTCTTGTTCCTGAGTGACAAGAGGAGTTCTTTATTAGGCTGTGGCAGTCCGTCCGCATGTTTGTTGCTTCTCCAGGCCTGATGTACGGGGTAGAATCCGACATGGAGGCTGGAGACAGTGCAAGGCTCGAGTTGGTTCCCTACCGTGTGAATCCTGCTCGACAGCCTGTTGTGAAGGCGGAGCTGGACGGCGTGTCGAGAGGGGGTCTGAGCGATGAGGAATATCGTGAGTGGTCGTTGCCAGTGGCTTTGCAACCTGAGTTTGGTGGCAGAGTCCGTGTGTATGTTGATTGCAAGAGTGTGGAAGCATTATCCCTGACAGACGCCTATCCATTACCCAGAGTTGACGACACCATAGACCGCTTCGGGGCTGCCTCGCTCATCACGAAGGTAGAACTAGTGAAGGGTTATTGGCAGGCCCCGTTGCCGGAAAGAGCGAAGAGAAGTGCCAGTCTTGCGATGAACTGGACAGTTTATCAGTGTCAGGTGTTGTTGTGCTGCCGGAACACAAGTTGGATGTGTGGCATTCTAAGGGCACTGATAATGTTTTGGCTTTGTTTGCAGGAGAACCCTCGCTGTTCAGTCAGGGTCTGTCGTGGGTGGAGGATCCGGGGTAGGCTACCACAGTATGTTGGTATAGCCTCCTGTCTTGGCTCGCGGTGTATTTTTGCGCTGGTGCTTGTTGGCTCGCATGTGTAGCATCAGCGTAGGGTCGCAGGGCAGGAGTTGTTGGCTTTGATTAGAAGAAAGTTAGGCTACATCTATAGTAGCCGCCAAAAACAACATTAAAATAAAATATGAAAAATTAAATAAAAACTCTTTCTTTTAGATAATTAATTAGATAATATTGTAGCTGAGTACTGAGTGCAGATGATTTTCCGTCAGTAGGCTGTGCTTCTTAAAGCTCGCTCTGGGAGCACAATGTTATGAATTAATGTATTATATTTGGGAAGGGTGATAAGATTTGTTTATATATAAAAAAAAAAAAAAAAATTTTTTTGAGGAAACTGAGCTTGCATTCCATGAGAGACGGAGTGGTTAGGAGTGGCAGATTCTAGCGACATTCTGCCTGTTCAGATATGGGCTCATGGTTGAGTGTCCCATATCTTGGGGGGGGTGTGACGCCTCCCGGCGTTGGCAGAATGGTTGCGTGGGGCATTGCAGCTCGCTAGCGCTCGCCAGGATGGGGGGATAGGCTACAGTTGTCCTAGAATGATCTGCTTTATTTAATTAGGGTCGTGTTGCCACAGACAGTCTAGAAATGGTCTTTGTTTGGTCTGTGACCGCGCCTTGTATTTTATATTTGCTATAATATAAATGTTGCTTGTGTGGGAGGCGAGCGTAAGAGGGTGAGGGAGTACACCTGGCAGCAGGGTGAGCTATGACGCGGCTCGCTTGGGCGCTGACGGCGTTGGCGGCCGGGTGGTCAACTAGTCCCTTCCCATCGCGGCCTCGTGTTCTTTACCAGCTCAGAGCTTGCCTGACACGCATATCGCCTACACCCTTTGCAATTCTGTCCCCCATACTCGCCACTTTGCATACTATTTCTCTCTCTCGACTTCTCCTTTCTCATTCTCTAATCTTTATTAAACTCAACATCCCTTCTGGTTTCAGCATAGAAGTTCACCGTCGACCAGTTGTATTGTACGCGAAGCTCTCAGATATTTCCATGTATTAGGTTAAGGAGGTATTATGCTTTGTTGAGGTTAGAGAGACAGACTTTTCCGTATGTGTCCTCTCTCGGGAAGGTTGTAGACCGGTATATGTCTCCCTGGCAAGGTGTTGAGTGATTCTGCTTGGTTATCTAAAGCTAGACTAGGGGTAGGGTTACTGTGTCGTTGTCTCCGATGTGTGCAGTGTTAGCTAAGCCCTGCACGACATCGACAGGGACTGTGGGAGCCTAAGTTGTCTTCGGGTGGGTTTACTTTGCGAGCACAGCGCTGTGGTGTGAGAGGGCCATAGCCTATCCCTCACAACATAGTGCTGCCTCTTTGTGTTGACTTCTGAGGGATCGCCAGGATAGAACTAGGTACTAGAGACCTGGATTTATCAAGAGAGCATCCCCGTCATATAACGTAATCTTCATTATACCACCTTCGGACAACGTTAGGCTACGAGCCGCATGCTCACCCATTGTTGCCCTGCCTTGATACCCCAGCTAGACTTTATTAACTGAGCAGACACTGGTTAGAGATAAGCCCCCATTATTATATGTATGCAACATTATTATTCACTGCACTTTTGAGCCGAGGTTGTTGTTGAGTTGCACAACCCTAGTAGGCTGTTGCGTTGTGTCACGAAGCATTTCTTTAGTTGTCGAGAATTAATACCTTTGCGCAGTCTTTATTATTCGCCTGCCTATTATTACTATATGTCCTAGTATTTATTGTGACCTGTATTCTGCATTATAATTGTTCAAGATTCTTTACGAACATCTTCCCAGCATCAGACTTATTTCAGAAGTTTCCAGTTGATGTTGCAGGACTAGCATTGCACTTTCTTTAATACAGGAGTGCCAGTTATTTGAGTATCTACCGTAACGTTAATTAATCACGTTAACTATCTTTTCTTTGTGTAACCTAATCGAGTAATCTTTTACTGTTTGAGAATAGGCTGTTTCATCGAGCGTCAGCCTAGTGTGTGTGCACCAGTTACCGAGTCATGAGTCATAGGATACCTCGTTGTCCAGGCACGACTCAGGGCGGTAATGGTGTTTTGTTTTCCAGTGTTTAAGACAGGGGTGGGATCTAGTGTTACCGTTGTTGCATTTTGCCAAGTCCAATGTTGAAGAGCCCTGTGTCTTTGAGAACCTGGATCGTAACACAATAATCTTCCCAAACGTCGTTTGAGCTATTGCTAACTGATACTAGTATTTAGAGGCTTCAACTCTACTCTCGAGCCATGTTTTTTGGTTCTGACCATACCAAAGATAAATATATAGATCATATTATTACAACCCCGCTAATATTGCATATAATTAAAAAATGTTGGTTCACAGTTTATGAGTTTCCAACGGAAGAGAGAGAGAGAGATTTTAACCAATTATAGTATCATCATTTTCGTATTGATGGAATAGGTTTCAGATACCAGAATGGCTGAGTATAATCCAATAGTGGATGCATTAAACAAATATTTTAATGTAAGAAATACTTCCGTATACCTATATTAAGATTGCCTCTTAATGTAGCTTAATATATTATGCTTCTTCTATATTTCAGTACACAGCTTGTAAACATTTATGTTATGCAGTTTGAATATATTTTTATTGAGGTACTATACATCACCTTGCGTGTCTTTCATTTAATGGCAACTGCCATGTTTCACAGCATTGCTATATATGCACAGACTCATATAAAGTGGTCAATATCATTCAAAATTGCACACACACATTTCATGTATACCATATGAACAAAATTGAGATCGTATTCTATTGGTCACCATCATCGTATTTAGCATGACATTGTATGATAAGCAACAGTTTAACAAGGACAGAGTCACATGCAGCTCCAAAAGTAACAATACATAATTATTGTCCATAACATATTGCTGTCTACCCATTTGTATCCAATGAGAGAGAGAGTGAGTGAGTTACATAGATACACACACGTGCACAGACCTTGCGTCCCTACTAGGCAGTCCGGACTTAATTCTAACGAAACGTGTTACTAAGTGGATAGTAAGGACCGTAAGGCTGGTAAAGTAGACTCTCTCCCCACCCACCACTGCCTCCAAACATTTCGGCATGAAATACAGCTGGGAAAAAGGTCCCCAGTAGTATGAATACACTTCTACCAGGAAATTTATGGTAAAAATCGAATTTGGAAAATATTACTTATTACTGATATTTAACCTACTTGTTTTGTATTTATTTTTATTTTACACTTATGTTACCCCAACCCAACCTCCGCGAGAGAGAGAGAGAGAGAGAGAGAGAGAGAGAGAGAGAGAGAGAGAGAGAGAGAGAGAGAGAGAGAGCATGACTTCAGAACATGTTATAGACATTTGAGGCAAGGATAAAAGGACTATATATTTGTCAAGGAGGAAAAACTGAACAAAATTACTGTCCTAGCGAATACGTTCTGTTCACACAGTTGACGAAATATGACTTGTGACGCACTAAACATACACGGTGGCACAATAGTGTAGTTTCCGGGAAGAACATATGAGTAACTAATTCCAAGATGTAAATAACCAGCAGCACCATTATTACATACACTCTCTCTCTCTCCCTCTTTCTCTCTCTCTATCTCTCTCTATTTATATATATATATATATATATATATATATATATATATATATATATATATATATATATATATATATATATATATATATACACACTTTTTTTCTATGTGGATGAGGGAGACAAAAGGCAAGTCTGCCTGTGACAAGTGCCTACCCTTGAGTTGAAAGATTGACAGGGCCAAAATCAAGGAATGTTCGAGCCATAATGACTGGGTACACGGAGTTTGAAGGACTGGTGGTGTAATGGTGAAGATGTCTAAAAATCTGTGTCTGATAACCCGGGTTCGAATCCTGGTGGATCACATATATGCTTTCATTAATTTCACCGGAGGTGTTTGGTGTTGTGGTGAAATTAATAAAAAATAGATTATCAGTAGGTTCAGGGATATTTCGTAGCGAGGCCGTTCTAAATGATCTGTGCCCCATGAATATTCTTTCCTCTCACTTAAATATTAGGCTACCATAGTGCGGTGGGAATATGAACTTGATTAGATTAATATCCAGTATTCGAGAATGGATAATAAGTCGTAGGCGTGTGCATAAACCTTTAAACCGTCTTGGTGGTGTAATGGTTAAGGTGTCTAAAAATCTGTGTGTGATAACCAGAGTTCGAATCCTGGTGGATCACATATTATATGCTTGCATTAATTTCATTGGAGGTGTTTGGTGTTGTGGTGAAATTAATAACAAATGGATTATAGGATGAGGGGAAGATGGATTCAGGGAGGGAGTTCCAGAGCTCATCTGTTGAATAGAATTAAGTTTGGGAATATCGTTTCACTCTTAGATTGGAGAGTTACACTGTAAAGTCAGTAAAAATAGGTTAGCCTAAACAACCAGATGCGGAAATAACTTGAGCCGATCAGGCCAAGTGAGATATCTTTCTTATTCTAACTGGTAAAGTGTCTGCCTCATAGCCTAAGGGTCCCGGGTTCAATCCCGGCCCATGGCATATTTTCGGTAGGCTATTTCAGCATCTAACGAAGTTTAGGTGTGTTGGTAAAATTGTTAAGATGGTTGGGAGTAAGATCGGAGCTCCATAAATCCTCTTTCGAGTATGGTGTAAAAACCTATCCTTACAGGACAAGGAAGGGGATAGGAGAGAACAGGGAGTGTAGTGAGACTCGCGAGCATAGCTTTGGTTGTGGAGTTGCCAGCTCTCCAGCGAGTTGCCAACTGGGCCGTTAGTTGTGTGTGTGTAGCACAAGGTGCGTGGTAGCACTGCACAGTTTTTTTAAACAAAAGACCTCCGTCTACATATTGTGAAAAACCTGTTATCCTCCGGCAAATTGTGGGGTTGAGTGAGTGAAAAGGGGGACAGTGAATGAAGGAGGATACATGTTTTTCATAATACGTGTTGCTAGCCCCAAACGCCCGAGCAACTGTGGCTTTCAACCAATCGACACATCCCCCTTTTATTTATGTGCATCACACATGTTACATACAAATAAAGTTTATGTTTTTGTTTTACCCTACTGTGGAAAGACTACGGATACACCACTCCTGCCCGGGCCTCACACAGTGGCATGACCCAGTCCGGTCGAACTGAGCTTATGACGCAGGTGGCATTGCCCCGGAGGATCGCCATCCCTAGTCTTTGCTTGAGCCAGAGGGTTTCCCGGGGTTCTCCTGAAACTTCTCTGATTTTACGGCCTATTTCATTCACCATCTTAGTGGTAGGGCCGAAGACTCCTGAAGTTTCGAATGCCAGGGGCTCGAACTGATGATTTCTGGCGATGGCTTGATATTTTTCTCGCTTTTTATTTTCTGCTATCCGGGCGGCTTCACCTGCTTCGTCGGCGTTTCTGGCGATGTTGGTTGTGGAGAAAGTGTCAACACATGTGGCATCCCACACGAGGCACCGGCCATTCTTGTAAGGGAAAGTGGTCATCCCATCTGGCCGTTTGCCGTCTTCTCTGTGAAGTCCATGTGGTTCGAGGATTGATGCACGGTTAGCACTCTGCAGGGCCCGTTTTATGACATCATTTAGTGCGGAGTGTCTTGGCAGGCGGCCTGCGTTGTAATTACATGACAAGGCATGGTGACCTTGAGCATCCATCCCCCCACCACACTTGCAAGTGTGTGGGTGACAAACTGCCGCACCCACTCTGAGCGCGACAGCAACCCAGAGTGCTTCAGCATCCAAGTGAGTTCCAAGAGGTGAGATGGGGATGGCGTGTAACCACAAGCCACTCTCCGAACGGGCGGCTGCCTGGAGGCGTGCTTTTGCAACCTGGTCTGCATTGGTTAGGAGATTTTCTTGAGTTTTCTTCGCCGAGATGGTATCCCACGCTTCCTGCTTGCTCCTGGAGGTACCCTGAGGCTCCTCCTCTACTCCTGTACTTTCCTTCCAGGTGTTAATCGCTGCTGTTACGTCCCAATTAAGTGTCATTCCGGGTTGAGAAGAAAGGATGGACACTACAAGGTCGTTGGTCGCGATGAGGGAAGAGATAAAGGCTGGGGAGGCAATATCCGAGGCTCTCCGTATGCCCAAGCCCCCGAGGTGGACAGGAAGGGTGGCTTGTGTCCAGGTCCGTTCTTTAAATTCCACGTTGGTGATGCTGGTCACTGCTTCTCAGATTATGCTGTCTAATTCTTGGAGGCCACCATTGTTCGTGTAAGTCATCGATGTGCGCAGGAGGTATTGGAGTTTTGGGATGGAGAAACAGTTCTTGAGAAGGGCCAGAGCTGAGTGGGCATCGATGTGTATCAGGCGACTCACGAGACGTTGAAGCTCCTCCTTTTTAACTTGAAGTGCTGGTGGGATTGCTGCCAGAGTTAGTGGGGAACCTAATAGGGTTTGCTGGTGCTCCTGAAGGATCTTTACATCTGGCAATATACCTCGAAACAGGGCCTGAGTCTCTTCTCCTTGTTCACGTGTGTGGTTGAGGAGGACAAGTTCACATTTGGTGTCATTTATCACTAGCCCAGCCTGGCCGAGGTCAGTTACGATGTTATTTAGGTCGGTTAGAACGTTCTCTAGTGACCCACCCAAGGTTGCATCGTCCAGGTACCATACATTCAGTTCTGACCTTACTTTGTTAGCTGCTGCATCCACCCCCATTGAGAAAAGAGCAGGACCACCTGGATCTCCCTGCTGTAACCCGGTCGCTGATGGGATTACCGTCTCGCCAAAAATCAGGATTGAAGGTTTGGAATAAGCCTGCCAAAGTAGGGGGTACAGAGTGGGGATGTGTTCTTGAGCTGCACGGAGGAAGACATCCCTGGGAATGCTGTTGAATACGTTCCGCATGTCAATCTTTAGAAGCACTCGTTTTTCTTGGGCTTGGCTGAGGTAGGTGCGGGTTGCGTGTACAGCAGCTTCACACCCCCCTGGAGTTCCGAAACCTAGTTGAACTGGTCTTAAGTGTAGACCTAGGCCATTCGAGAGTGGTTTCAAACCCACCTTTGTGGCAAGGCGGCGGAAGGTGTTCCCTACTGCTATTGGGCGCACACCGCCATCTTTTTTTGCCAGTGCACAGAATGATGCCCCAAAAAATAGGGGTGTGGCACAGTCGGGTACTTCCCCTCTTAAAACCATGTTGATGAATTTGGTGAGGGTTTCCAAGAGTGCCTCCCCAGCAGCTCCTGATCCCTGACCCAAGAGGCCTTTGAGGTGGGCAGGTCGGATACCATCTGGGCCCGCGGCTGAGCCTGCTGGGAATGAAGTCACTGCGGCAACCACCTGCTCCTTCGTGACAACTAAAGGTTGGCGCATCTGGTCATTTGGGGCAGGGGGGATGTTTAGGTCCCTAGGTGTAGGTGGGTGCTTTTCTTGTAGGGCTTCAACAACTTCGGTGCCTTGACCAGCAAAACCTTCTGAAGAGGACAACAGTCTGACGGCCCCTTTGATGTCACTATCCGCCAGCTTCGCCGCGACCCTCTTACGTAGCTGTTCAGCCTCTTCCTCTTCCTTGTCCTGTTGCTTCTGGGCCCTGTTTGGTTGCTGTTCGGGGGGTTCCACCAGTTTGTTTCCATCCATATACTGTGCTACTTGACGTTTCACTCTGGTGGCTAGTGAAACCTGAAGATGGTCTTGTATGTTGGTTCTGGGTGGTTTTCAGAGGGCCCCATAGGAGAAACCCAGGAGCCGTGCCCATGCGATGGGTGTCTTGAGCTGTAGGGCCTGCTTTATGATGGTTGTAAGGGCCTCCGCCACTTTGATTCTGGCTCCTTTAGGTACCCGGGCAAGGACCTGGATCCGCGGTTTCCATTTGGTCACAAGTTGGGTCAAGTCGGCGACCGGTGTTGCCGGTGTTGCCTCGGTTGGCTCTGCAGTGGGCCCTGGGCATGCGAGACATTTCCAGTTTGGTTGTTCTCCTGATGTTTTCTTTGTCAGCTTAGCACAAGATAAATGAATAGATCTAAGACAGCCGGAACATTCAGTTGGCTGACTCACCACTCCCGATCGTCTCTCTGAAGGACTCACGGTCGTTTCGGCTCAGGCTTGTTCCTCTCTGTTCGTTCTGAGCCTTCGATCCACGGACGGTGAAGTAGTATAAAGTCAGTAAAAATAGGTTAGCCTAAACAGAACCAGATGCGGAAATAACTTGAGCCGACCAGGCCAAGTGAGATATCTTTCTTGGTCTAACTGGTAAAGTGTCTACCTCATAGCCTAAGGGTCCCGGGTTCAATCCCAGCCCATGGCATATTTTTGGGAGGCTATTTCAGCATCTACCGAAGTTTAGGTGTGTTGGTAAAATTGTTAAGATGGTTGGAGTAAGATCGGAGCTCCATAAATCCTCTTTCGGGTATGGTGTAAAAACCTATCCCTACAGCACAGAGTAGGGATGGGATTGTCTTGCAAGACGGGTGCTACGTACTCTACGTAGAGGAGGTGCTATATACTGAGAGAGCTTTGAGGAACACTAATTATTGTAATAGCGGTAGAATAGCGAAAGAGATGCAACACTGCAGTGAAGAGAAAGAGAGATTGCAAAGAGTCGGTGAGTGAAAGTGAGTTAATGAGACAAAAGGCTTTCTTTTCTACTTTGTCAAGAAGTGCTGTGTGAGAGGATCCTCCCCACACATGCGAACAATACTCAATACATGGATGCACTGTGCCCCTGTACAGAACAAGAAGCTGTGCAGGGGTAAAGAACCCCCAGAGGTGGTTGAGCACACCCAGCTTCTGGGAAGTTGTTTTAGCAAGAGTGGTAATATGGTTTTTCCAAGTGAGATCAGGAGAAAAAGAAACACCTAGAATACCCCCTGGGGGTAAGGGGGCCTTCATCTAATGGTGGAGGAAAAAAAGAATATGCCTCACGTATCCTACTATGTGCCATACAAGGCGTCTAATAGGGGGGGATGGCGATAGACTTGTGGACCAACAGCCATTACTATGCAATAAAGTCTTTATCTTAGAACTGTCTTGGTATGGCACTGCCGAGACTGGTGGGGTGCAGATAGGTGCCACAGGGGAGTGAGTCTTACCTGGGCGCTGTTTGGTACCACACCTTTGTTGGCAACAACTTTCCCTTCATAATTGCTGAGGTGCACAGGGCCGTGGGCAGGGCTTTGGTTTTCCCGGGCGTTTCCGCACCCTCCTCAGCTCCCTTTCCTTGGAATAGCTTCGGTCACCTGGGCTTTATTGGTGGTAACCAGGGAGGGTTTTGTGGGGGCACTCGATTATGGCCTTGGCCTTGCTCGGGACCTTGGGGCTGCTCGGCCAGACAGCCTGGGGAACAGCAACAACAACAACAACAGTGTTTGCATGTTTGAGCAGTGTTGGGGCAGGACTTTATTGTTCTATAGTCCAATTGCCTAATATACAGTAGAGTCTTGTTATGGTGCTGTTTTTTTGTAACAGCTAATATCTCCATTTTTAAGTCTAGAGTTAATGCTTTTTTGCAGCATTAATTCTAATTTTTAAACTTATTTTTATTCTATTTTATTGTATTATATTTAAGCTTGATATCCTCCACTGCATAATATGTTATCTGTGTTTAATATGTGTATATGTACAGTACAGTATACAGTGTATGTTTTTATTTTTTCCTAAGTTGCCATAGTCTGTCTCCAGTGCCTCCGGGTGTTTTGTGTGGATTGATCTTGATGGTGTTTCTGCACCCTGGTTGGAGACTTCGGCATCTCATATAATAATAATAATAATTATAATAATAATAATAACACTGTTAAGGCTGGTGTGGTTGCAGATACTGCAGGTGCAAGTGCTGCAGGGGGACTCTGTTGAGTCTTGCTGAGGCACGGTTAGCACTATACCAAAATCAGCCATAGTGATGACTTGGTGGGGCAGTGCTGTGGTGGGACTTTATTGTACTACAGTACACTCCAACTACTGAAAGGCAACACCGTCTGAGCCGACATGGAAAAATGACGTTAAACCTTTGTATGTATGTATGTACTGAGAGAAGGTGAAGGGTTGACTTGTGTATTGTTTGAAGTATAAGGAATAGTCCTGTAAGAGTTCTTTACGGGTGGATAAATGGGTAAATTGGGTTTTGGAAGCATTGAAAGAAAACAAGATTTTCTCTGCCATAAATGGAAATGGTTGATAAGTCAGAAGATAAGTGTTTTATGGCATCATCACATGATTTTTTGAGTGATTGCTTGCTGGGGGTTCAGGAAAACTAGTTGAATAGTGTAAGGTAGAGTCATCAGCATATGAATGAATAGGACTGGAGGTACAGTTGAGAAAATCAATAATGAATATTAGAAAGATAATTGGAGATAGGACAGAACCCTGAGGAACACCGGAGTTGATAAATTGAGGAAGTGAAAGGTGGCCGTCCACAACCACAGCTATGGAATGACCAGAAAAGAAATTAGAGATAAAGGCACAGATAGAGATAAAGAAACCGAAGTAGGGTACTTTAGAAATTAGAGATTTGTGCCAGACTCTATCAAAGGCCTTCGACATGTCTAGTGCAATAGAAAAGGTCTCATGAAAGTCCCGGAAGGAGGATGACCAAGAGTTAGTAAGATATGAAAGGAGATCCCCAGTAGAGCGAACCCTAAGGAATCCATACTGGCAATCTGAGAGTAGATTATGAAAAGAGAGATGTTTAAGAAATGTTGAAGTAAGAATAGTTTCAAAAACTTTGGAGATGCAAGTAATGAGAACAATTGGACGATAGTTGGAGGGTTTAGACCGGTCACCCTTCTTTGGGACAGGTTAAATGAGAGCAAACTTTCAACAAGAAGGGAAGACAGAGGAGAGACAGAGACGGAAGAGTTTGACTAGGCACGAGTACAACAGGAGGAACATCAACAAGACCATAAACCTTCTTAGCATAGAGAGGGTAGAAAGTAGATCTTTAGAAGTGATTAGGATATTTGGTATAAGTAGGAGAGAGGGGGGTTGAGAGGGAGGAATAGCACCGGAATCATCCAAGGTGGCATTTCTAGCGACATTTTGGACGATGAGCTCAGCTTTGTCAGAGGAAAAAGTGATCGTAGTGCCATCAGAGTGGAAAAGGGGAAGGAAAGACAAGGAAGAAACATTGTTGTAGTGCTTTTTGGCTAGATGACAGAAATCTTGGGAAAAACTAGAGTTGGATAGTTCAGTGGCGACTTTGAAGAACATATTTGGCTTGATTCCGGGCAGAAACATAGGAAGAATGTGAATCTTTTGTTTGAAGGTGTCGGTACTGTTTGAAAGCTTCCTCCTGATTGCGAACAGCAGTAGAACAAGTATGAGTAAAGCAAGGTTTGTGTGCATTAGTCTGGAAGAAAGAAAATGGAAAGTATGCCTCCATGCCCGAGAGGATTACCTCGGTAATGCGTTCAGCAACCTCCCAGGGTCCCCGGCCATATATATATATACAGTATATATATCCTTTATTCTTCTAATATTGGAATAGCATTTCCGGTACGAAAGACATTTATTCAAACTATTGTTTCATATAAACGAAAAACAATTTCGGGGGATCTACTGTATACCGGAGTTATACCAACAGTAGCAACGTTATCGAAGGAGAAATACCGGAGTTATATGAGCAACATTATCGGAGGTTCTCAGATTTGTGTTTAGTTATTTGTGGAAATATATTTATTTGAATATTTGTTTGACTAGTGGGAGGTACAAGATCAAACATTTTATAACAATAAACGAGAATGTTGTTGAATGATTCACAGTATATTACTATATGTTCTACTCTAATTCTTCATTTCTGAAACATTACCAGATAAATTGTTGGTGTGACATTAGACTTCATCGAAATCCCAGAATGTAACTAGACAACAAACTGTACTGGAGTGTTTTAGCCTTGAATCTTTACCTAAATCGTGACAGAGGGATATTTGTTCATATATATGCTTTCGTCTTAGTATTTGGAAAGACATAACTTATAAAGAGTGCTTTCTTGTTTTTGGCCACTTTAAAACTTATTCAACTTAAAGGAAATAGTAAGATTTGTACTGAAACTACAGTATTATAATAATGGTATTAAAGGAGATACCAGAATATTTGTAGTGGGACTAATCTCGAGAGTAAGTGAATGAAACTGACTGGGGTATAAACATTAAGGCACCTAATATCGGAAAAGATTATACACCACAAGCCATAAAACTCCTACCGATAAGACTAACAAATCCTCAGTGAAACAAAGGCAATGTCATCAGCCACCAAAGTTGCCTGTGTGACATTGTTATATGTATCTATAAACAATCTATTGCCTGACGCCGCGATCCCCGAAGGGGTATCCACGAACGAACCGACCCCATGCACCTCTGTCCCCAGTCAGTCGACGCCCCTCCCCCCAACCAGCACCGCCTTCGTTCATATACTTCCTCACTCCATCCTTCCACTTCATCCAAAAATAACACCATAAACGCTCTTGGATATGATGCTTTCAACTTTAGTTTTCTCTGTTCACAGAAAGGCAAACATTCCTTAGCAAATTGAAAAAATACATAAATGTATAGACTTTATCAACTCTACAAAGCAGAGTGGTATCTCGCAAACAGATCCGGCCCGTATACTGTGCACCACCTGTCAGCCTGTCTGTCGTCGTCGTCGTTGTCGTCCGTCTGTCTGTCCAAAAACTCCTCCTAGACCGTTCAATGGATTTTCACCAAATTTCACAGGTATATCCATTTGGTCAATGTCAAGGTCAGTCAAAAACATATTTTCCATTTAACCTTTTCACGCACATATGACGCAGAGGTTGCCAGATTAGCAATAAGAAATAGAGTTCTCTCACTCTTATAATTACCTCTCCAAAATTAGTTTTCTGCCCACAGCTAACTCAAAGACAACTGCAGAGGTTGAAGTAACTAAACTTAAAGTTTCTAAATACCCCTGATGGTAACAAAGGCATTAAAGTATCCCCAATAGGCTCAACATCGCGTCATATATCGGAGAGGGTTAACTTAAAGGTTAAGGTCAAAGGTCAAGGTTTGAAATAAGGTCAATATTTCATATTTTGTTGTTTTTACTCAAATGTCTTAATTTTCCCTATACAAGTTACTGCTACCTTTGATATCGTATTGACCAAGTTTTAGAAAAGTATTCTAAAGGGAAAGGTCAAGTTCAAAGGTCAAAACAAGATTTTCACTAGTATTTCTTATACTAACAGTTAGATTCTCACTAGACTTAAAATGTATATTCCGAATACCTAGGCCAAGGTCGTACATGAAACTATACACTTCCATATGAAAGGTCAAGGTCACAGGTCAAGATCAAATAAAAGGTCAATATGCTAAAAAAAAATCATGTAAACTTCACAAAATTTGGTGAGATAATTGCACTTTAACCACAACCGACGGTGACCGTCATATGACAGGAGAGAGAATATTGGCCACCTCTGCGGTGCCCGTCATATGACTAGTGCCTTTTTGAGGCCATTATGAGTGATGAGAGAGAGAGAGCGAGCATTGCAAGGATAACAGGCGGGCTCGGTCCACTCGCGACAGCGACGGGATATTCTCTAAGACATACTGTATCGATTCTCAACCTACGTAGCTCTTAAAATAAGGATAAATCGGGGGAAATTACCTCATTTTAGGGTATTTTCACTTCCAGTTGCAGGAAAGCTCGTTTTTTGCTCTTTCACATATTTATAATTGTATTATGCTCTGGCTCTTGCTTATGCATGACAAAGAGCATGGGATGATGCGCATTTTCGGTAAATATGCCCGCCAGGCGCTACCATGATACTCCCCCAACTGGTTGGTTGGGAGTTAAATGAAAAGGAAAATAATACATTTTGAGACACAGCATAATTGTCAAGATAAAGTTCAAAGGTCAAGGTCAACTATTTTATTAACCCCTTCTGTACCGCAACGATTTGTGTATTTTATTCTAGTTATATTTAGACGACTTTGTTGAACATAAGAAGGATCTGGGGTAGTAAAACGGGTTAAGTGAGATAGTTAGAAGCCTGTTTATTGCTGGAGGTCCTATTTAAACTGACTAAAATTGTCTACTAGTAGCCAGAATAAAGTAAAAACAACTTCATCGGTACGGAAGGGGTTAATATATATGAAACTAACTGATTGGTTTTAATTAAATTAGGCATGCTTAATTTGATTTTCTTGGGCAATGTCAATGGAAACAAAAAATGTACTCTAACATAAAGGTAAAGGTCACAAGTCAAGGTTATAGGTCAACTTTTACTATTTATTTTTAGTTTTTACTCAAATGTCTATATTTTCACTAAATAAGTTACTGGTAACCTTGATATCGTATTGCCTAAATTTTAGATGAATATTCTAAAGGGTACGGTCAAAGAGCAAGGTCAAAGGTCAAAATAAGTTGTTCACTAGTATTTCTTATACTAACTGTTAGATTCTCACTAGGCTTACCATGTATATTCGGAATACCTAGGCCAAGGTCATACATAAAACTATACACTTCCATATGTAAGGTCAAGGTCACAGGTAAAGGTGAAATAAAAGGTCAAGATGCTATTTTCTTTACTTCTCATGCAAACTTCACAAAATTTGGTGATATAGTTGCACTTTAAATGAAATTGGAAAATAATACTAAAATACCCGAAATAAGAATAACCACCATACCCGTTCAACAAGGAAAAAGGAAAGAACCAGAAGGAGGAGAGACTAAAATAACCGAGACTAGAAGGCACACTCACCAAGGAGAATTAAGTAAATTCAACGAAGGAGAAACTAAACAAAAACCAACCAAAACGTAGGAAGGAGATACAAAGAGCAGAAGAATAGAAAACCAAAGAAGGCCCGCACTCGACAACTACACTACAGGAAAAAGCGACAACAAAACCAAGGCGCCTAATACCAACATGGAGAAAGAAAACTCACCTCCACCACGGAAAACACACGTGGTATCACAACCACGGAAAGACATCACCACCATGGCAAAACCACCCACACATGGCCGCCCAGAATCTACCTGTCACCACTACACCATACCAGACGAGACGCCAGGATTGCCACTATAAACCCTGTTATACCCACCACGCCAGGCATGACCATTCCAGTCCCCAACAATAACAACGAGAAGAATAAGAAGAAAATAGTGTACAGCCAGAGGCACAAGGACACACACAGGTACATCACCAAGGAGCAGTTGCGCCGTTTTTCCATGCAGAGGCCTACTCACCTGCCCGCAAACTTCTAGGGGGCCTACCTAATCCCCCCAGAATACGCCCCCTCTACTTATGACCTTCTGACATCCGCACACCTGACCCGGGACATCTCAGCCAAAGTTGTCACTACATCGACAAAAACCATGAGAAAGTAAGCAATTCTAGGCCTTGGTTTAACCCTTATTTAGCAATCGATTCCTAAGGATTTACCCTCCCATTCTAGGAAAGAATTGAAGCATGGTGAATATCTTTCGAGGTCTGAAGAGTTGTTTTACCTATTGAGGAAATAATATTATCACATGCCATGGTATAGTGCTTAATAATAAGATCCCTAATAGGCTGCACCTTTGGTATTACGACCGAGGACCGAGGACAGCCATGAATGTAAATGTAGATCCGACCAGAACCAATAATTCGAAAGAAGAACGTTCTGTGAGTTCTAAAACCGCAACTTTAAAGGTTTTCTATGCAAACGCTCGTAGCATACACAATAAATTTTCAGATTTAGAGGAACTAGTGTTTACAGAAAATTATGATGTGATTGGCATAACAGAATCTTGGCTCGATACAGAAGATAGAGACTTTTTAGCAGAGTATTCACTTCCCGGTTATGTAATGTTTGAGAACAGCCGAATAAATAAAAATGGAGGTGGCGTTTTATTTTATATCAAAGAAAGTCTTAACCCGACCCTCGTGTCTAAACCTCAAATTGTGAACGTCGACACATCTTTTGTGCTAATAAAGAATAATAAAGGTATAAAAATAATACTTGCATTAATATACAGACCTCCAGCTCAATCAGTGCAAACTGACCGAGAAATTTACGAACAAATTGCAGATGTAAGTAACTCACAAGATACCGTAATTTTTGGCGACTTTAATTTACCTGTGACCAAGTGGGGCGATACTCTTACTTCACACTCCGGACATGACTTGTATACGAACTTGCAAGAGAGTTCGCTTTATCAATTTGTTCGAACGCCGACCCGTGGTAATAACGTTCTTGACATTGTACTTGCAACAAAAGAAGAATTGATAGAGAATTTGAATGTTGGTGATGAATTCAGTAACAGCGACCATCGTACGATAACTTTCACTTTAAACTTTACTAGTAACGAACCAAATAGTAGCATCGAAAAAGTCCCTAATTTCAAGAAAGCAAACTTCCATAAACTTAGAGCTATGTTTAAAGAAACTGACTAGAGCTTTTTAATTAACAATAACGACATAAGTACATCTTGGAAGTTATTCGAAACCACTTACCTAAAAGCAGTGCAAGACTGCATACCATCGAAAATACGGCGTCCAGGCCATAATAATAAGCCCAAATGGTGGAATAAGGATATTTCAAACTGCCTGCTTGCTAAAAAATTTGCTAATGATAGATTAAAATCATCACAAAATGACGAAGAACGGGTGAAATTTGTAGAGCTACGATGCAAAGCCAAAAAGTTAATTAAGCAAAGTAAAAAGACCTTAGAGTTACATATTGCGAATCAAAGTAAAACAAACCCGAAAGAATTCTATAGTTATATCAGAAAGAAAAAAGTAGTTACTTCAACTGTTGGACCGTTAATCGATGAAAATGGAGAATACACCAAAGACGAAGTACAAATGAGTAATACCCTCAATACCTTCTTTGCATCAGTTTTTACAACAGAAGACCTCAGTGATATCCCTACACCATCGCCGATTCAGATTGATAATTCACATGTTCTAAGCAATATCACCGTTACAGAGAGAGAAGTATTGTATTGTTTAGATAAACTCAAGGTAAATAAAACGCCTGGACCTGATACAATCTCGCCTAGAGTTCTAAAGGAAGCTAAGGATGAGCTCTCCAAACCACTGACATTACTATTCAATAAATCCTTGCAGTCTGGAACTATGCCTGATCAGTGGAAGCTAGCCAACGTAACACCGATATTAAAAAAGGCAGCAAATCCCTACCCAGTAACTATCGTCCAATTAGCTTAACCTCAGTTGTATGTAAAATGCTAGAAACGGTAATACGAGACAGACTCGTAAATCACTTAGAGGAAAATAACATACTTAAAGATACTCAACACGGCTTTCGTAAAAAACGTTCCTGTTTAAGAAACCTCTTAGACTTCTTCCACGATATCCTCAACCTCTACGATGAGAGTAAAGCTGTAGATATTATATACCTTGATTTTCAAAAGGCCTTTGACAAAGTTCCCCACAAACGTTTACTGCTAAAACTAAAAGCGCATGGAATACAAGACGGTGTGTTGAAATGGATAGAAAATTGGCTCAGCAACAGAAAGCAAAGGGTAGTCATAAACGGTAAGGCATCTAAATGGACCAATGTAAGTAGCGAGGTAACCCAGGGATCGGTACTAGGACCAATTCTCTTTCTACTTTACATCAACGACATAGATGAGGGTCTCACCTGTACAATCTCAAAATTTGCTGACGATACAAAAATTGCAAATAGCGTACTCTCAAAAGAACAAGTTGACGATATGCAACACAATCTAGATAAATTGTCATGTTGGGCCCAAATTTGGCAAATGAGTTTCAATGCGGATAAATGTAAAGTACTACATGTCGGATACCTAAATGAGAGAGCAAACTATTCGATGAATGGCACTCAGCTTAAGAATGTAAACAGAGAAACCGATCTGGGAGTAACAATATCGAGTAACCTAAAACCGAGTCAACAATGTTCAGAAGTTATTAAGAAGGCAAACAAAATAATTGGCTTTATAGGCAGGTCATTTGAGCATAAATCCAAAGGAGTTATCCTAACCCTTTACAATTCCTTAGTCCGCCCTCTTCTGGAATACTGCGTTCAATCCTGGTGCCCTTATTACCAAAAAGATATAAACAAGCTAGAACGAGTTCAACGTAGAGTTACCAAAATTATACCTAGCCTAAAGAACAAACCATACGAAGAGCGTCTTAGAGAATTAAATCTATTTCCTTTAACCCAGCGCAGATTAAGAGGTGACTTAATTCTAGTGTTTAAAATCATCAAAGGCATCGACAATATGAACTGTAGTAAGTACTTCACTATCGACCAATCTAATTACACGCGGGGAAACGGTTGCAAAATTATTGGTAAATCTTTTAACTCGCACGAATCTAAGAATTTCTTCTTCAATCGAGTTGTCAACTTGTGGAATGGGCTTCCCCTAAACGTTATAGACTGCATCACCGTTGATTTATTTAAACTCCGCCTAGACAAATATCTCTCATCAAACCCGCGACTGACTGCGTTTGTAAATGAATAACTTTATTTTATCCCCCCCCTCAGTTACTAACCCATCTGTCCTCTACTAACTTCCTAATCCTGCCACGGACATTAGTTCCAGGGCAGTAATTCCCTTTCCAATGTTCCCTTACCCACTCTAAACCACTGTTTGGACACTTGATCCTCAGTGTTTTGGAGGACAAGCAACCTAGAAGGGTCACTAGATCTGTTGTTGCTTGATTTTACTTTGTACTCCTTTGTATTAGAAGCATAACCGCAAGGACATATCCCCACCTTACTTCTTTTGTCAAAACCGCACTCTAAAACTATAGAAAGATACTTGCCATGGTAAAGGTCATTCTAATAGTTCGGGCTTTGTGAGACACTGTCTAAAAAACGGCATTCTACAAATAGAAGTCTATATTGTATTTGTCCAACGCCATGGTCGAGGACACTTACAGTAAAAAGGTCTAAACACCGACGCTGAGTTCTTTGAACCTCATATAACTGTCAGTGGCAGATCGAGTGAAATCAGTAAGTTCATGATCTTACTATCTCCTCGCGTTAGCCCGATACCTTGTCACTGTGTCATGACACTAGAGACTCTGTATTAAAGACCCCAAGTCAAGAGTACCAAAACGGAACTTCATCAACGATTAGTAAAACGCTCAGGATAGATGAGTTATAGTAACCCCAGGACATGTTTATTTTTCACACCAGTGCGACCATAGTGAAACACTTAGGAAAATAGAGTCACTTCTAGGACTCTGTGTTAATTATATACCAGTGTGATTAAGTGTATTATCTTTTCCGTTATTATATGACACCAGTGATAACCTGAGATAAATAGTTGAACCTAAGTGTATGTTATCTCACCAACACGCAACATATGATACAGTACTAGAGAGCATTAAAGTAAAGTCTATCATACACCAATTAATTAAGGTGTATAGTGTATAGTGAGAGAGAGAGAGAGATAAGCATATTCCTAGTTTCCTCGTGGATCCTCGGCCGTGCTCGGCTAATATATATATATATATATATAACCATTGTCCAAGTATAATTATGTATTGCTGTTCTACATAACAAGTTAATCATTAAAGTTGTTCATAATATGTATGCAGTGTTATATTTTACCCTTTACTCCTTTTGTGCATGTGTTGTGTGATTTTGACTTCTCCAGTTAAGTAGAACCTACCAAACTCCAATATAAACCCGGAAAACTCCCTGGCATAACAAATACATTTTGAGACACATATCATAAAGGTCAAGATAAAGGTCAAAGGTAAAATATTCTATATATATAGTATATACGAAATTAACTGATGGGTTTTAATTAAATTAGGCATACATATTTAATTTTCCTAGGCAGTGTCAATGCAAACAAAAATGTACTCTTACATAAAGGTCAAGGTCAAAGGTCAGTCTTGCGCAGTCTTTATTATTCGCCTGCCTATTATTACTATATGTCCTAGTATTTATTGTGACCCGTATTCTGCATTATAATTGTTCAAGATTTTTTACGAACATCTTCCCAGCATCAGACTTATTTCAGAAGTTTCCAGTTGATGTTGCAGGACTAGCATTGCACTTTCTTTAATACAGGAGTGCCAGTTATTTGAGTATCTACCGTAACGTTAATTAATCACGTTAACTATCTTTTCTTGGTGTAACATAATCGAGTAATCTTTTACTGTTTGAGAATAGGCTGTTTCATTGAGCGTCAGCCTAGTGTGTGTGCACCAGTTACCGAGTCATAGGATACCTCGTTGTCCAGGCACGACTCAGGGCGGTAATGGTGTTTTGTTTTCCAGTGTTTAAGGCAGGGGATGGATCTAGTGTTACCGTTGTTGCATTTTGCCATTATCTAGTCCAATGTTGAAGAGCCCTGTGTCTTTGAGAACCTGGATCGTAACACAATAATCTTCCCAAACGTCGTTTGAGCTATTGCTAACTGATACTAGTATTTAGAGGCTTCAACTATACTCTCGAGCCATGTTTTTTGGTTCTGACCATACCAAAGATAAATATATAGATCATATTATTACAACCCCGCTAATATTGTATATAATTAAAAAATGTTGGTTCACAGTGTATGAGTTTCCAACGAAAGAGAGAGAGAGAGATTTTAACCAATTATAGTATCATCATTTTCGTATTGATGGAATAGGTTTCAGATACCAGAATGGCTGAGTATAATCCAATAGTGGATGCATTAAACAAATATTTTAATGTAAGAAATACTTCCGTATACCTATATTAAGATTGCCTCTTAATGTAGCTTAATATATTATGCTTCTTCTATATTTCAGTACACAGCTTGTAAACATTTATGTTATGCAGTTTGAATATATTTTTATTGAGGTACTATACATCACCTTGCGTGTCTTTCATTTAATGGCAACTGCCATGTTTCACAGCATTGCTATATATGCACAGACTCATATAAAGTGGTCAATATCATTCAAAATTGCACACACACATTTCATGTATACCATATGAACAAAATTGAGATCGTATTCTATTGGTCACCATCATCGTATTTAGCATGACATTGTATGATAAGCAACAGTTTAACAAGGACAGAGTCACATGCAGCTCCAAAAGTAACAATACATAATTATTGTCCATAACATATTGCTGTCTACCCATTTGTATCCAATGAGAGAGAGAGTGAGTGAGTTACATAGATACACACACGTGCACAGACCTTGCGTCCCTAATAGGCAGTCCGGACTTAATTCTAACGAAACGTGTTACTAAGTGGATAGTAAGGACGACCGTAAGGCTGGTAAAGTAGACTCTCTCCCCACCCACCACTGCCTCCAAACATTTCGGCATGAAATACAGCTGGGAAAAAGGTCCCCAGTAGTATGAATACACTTCTACCAGGAAATTTATGGTAAAAATCGAATTTGGAAAATATTACTTATTACTGATATTTAACCTACTTGTTTTGTATTTATTTTTATTTTACACTTATGTTACCCCAACCCAACTTCCGCGCGAGAGAGAGAGAGAGAGAGAGAGAGAGAGAGAGAGAGAGAGAGAGAGAGAGAGAGAGAGAGAGAGAGCATGACTTCAGAACATGTTATAGACATTTGAGGCAAGGATAAAAGGACTATATATTTGTCAAGGAGGAAAAACTGAACAAAATTACTGTCCTAGCGAATACGACGAATATATAGTCCTTTTATCCTTGCCTCAAATGTCTATAACATGTTCTGAAGTCATGCTGTTCACACAGTTGACGAAATATGACTTGTGACGCACTAAACATACACGGTGGCACAATAGTGTAGTTTCCGGGAAGAACATATGAGTAACTAATTCCAAGATGTAAATAACCAGCAGCACAATTATTACACACACTCTCTCTCTCTCCCTCTTTCTCTCTCTCTATCTCTCTCTATTTTTGTATATATATATATATATATATATATATATATACTGTATATATATGTGTATACAGTATATATATAGTATATGTATATATATATACTGTATACACATATATATATATATATATATATATATATATTTATATATATATACACACTTTTTTCTATGTGGATAAGGGAGACAAAAGGCAAGTCTGCCTGTGACAAGTGCCTACCCTTGAGTTGAAAGATTGACAGGGCCAAAATCAAGGAATGTTCGAGCCATAATGACTGGGTACACGGAGTTTGAAGGAATGGTGGTGTAATGGTTAAGGTGTCTAAAAATCTGTGTCTGATAACCCGGGTTCGAATCCTGGTGGATCACATATATGCTTTCATTAATTTCACCGGAGGTGTTTGGTGTTGTGGTGAAATTAATAAAAAATAGATTATCAGTAGGTTCAGGGATATTTCGTAGCGAGGCCGTTCTAAATGATCTGTGCCCCATGAATATTCTTTCCTCTCACTTAAACATTAGGCTACCATAGTGCGGTGGGAATATGAACTTGATTAGATTAATATCCAGTATTCGAGAATGGATAATAAGTCGTAGGCGTGTGCATAAACCTTTAAACCGTCTTGGTGGTGTAATGGTTAAGGTGTCTAAAAATCTGTGTGTGATAACCAGAGTTCGAATCCTGGTGGATCACATATTATATGCTTGCATTAATTTCATTGGAGGTGTTTGGTATTGTGGTGAAATTAATAACAAATGGATTATAGGATGAGGGGAAGATGGATTCAGGGAGGGAGTTCCAGAGCTCATCTGTTGAATAGAATTAAGTTTGGGAATATTGTTTCACTCTTAGATTGGAGAGTTGCACTGTAAAGTCAGTAAAAATAGGTTATCCTAAACAACCAGATGCGGAAATAACTTGAGCCGATCAGGCCAAGTGAGATATCTTTCTTATTCTAACTGGTAAAGTGTCTGCCTCATAGCCTAAGGGTCCCGGATTCAATCCCGGCCCATGGCATATTTTCGGTAGGCTATTTCAGCATCTAACGAAGTTTAGGTGTGTTGGTAAAATTGTTAAGATGGTTGGGAGTAAGATCGGAGCTCCATAAATCCTCTTTCGAGTATGGTGTAAAAACCTATCCTTACAGGACTAGGAAGGGGATAGGAGAGAACAGGGAGTGTAGTGAGACTCGCGAGCATAGCTTTGGTTGTAGAGTTGCCAGCTCTCCAGCGAGTTGCCAACTGGGCCGTTAGTTGTGTGTGTGTAGCACAAGGTGCGTGGTAGCACTGCACATTTTTTTTAAACAAAAGACCTCCGTCTACGTATTGTGAAAAACCTGTTATCCTCCGGCAAATTGTGGGGTTGAGTGAGTGAAAAGGGGGACAGTGAATGAAGGAGGATACATGTTTTTCATAATACGTGTTGCTAGCCCCAAACGCCCGAGCAACTGTGGCTTTCAACCATCCGACACATCCCCCTTTTATTTATGTGCATCACACATGTTACATACAAATAAAGTTTATGTTTTGTTTTACCCTACTGTGGAAAGACTACGGATACACCACTCCTGCCCGGGCCTCACACAGTGGCATGACCCAGTCCGGTCGAACTGAGCTCATGACGCTGGTGGCATTGCCCCGGAGGATAGCCATCCCTAGTCTTTGCTTGAGCCAGAGGGTTTCCCGGGGTTCTCCTGAAACTTCTCTGATTTTACGGCCTATTTCATTCACCATCTTAAGGGTGGTAGGGCCGAAGACTCCTGAAGTTTCGAATGCCAGGGGCTCGAACTGATGATTTCTGGCGATGGCTTGATATTTTGCTCGCTTTTTATTTTCTGCTATCCGGGCGGCTTCACCTGTTTCGTCGGCGTTTCTGGCGATGTTGGTTGTGGAGAAAGTGTCAACACATGTGGCATCCCACACGAGGCACCGGCCATTCTTGTAAGGGAAAGTGGTCATCCCATCTGGCCGTTTGCCGTCTTCTCTGTGAAGTCCATGTGGTTCGAGGATTGATGCACGGTTAGCACTCTGCAGGGCCCGTTTTATGACATCATTTAGTGCAGAGTGTCTTGGCAGGCGGCCTGCGTTGTAATTACATGACAAGGCATGGTGACCTTGAGCATCCATCCCCCCACCACACTTGCAAGTGTGTGGGTGACAAACTGCCGCACCCACTCTGAGCGCGACAGCAACCCAGAGCGTTTCAGCATCCAAGTGAGTTCCAAGAGGTGGGATGGGGATGGCGTGTAACCACAAGCCACTCTCCGAACGGGCGGCTGCCTGGAGGCGTGCTTTTGCAACCTGGTCTGCATTGGTTAGGAGATTTTCTTGAGTTTTCTTCGCCGAGATGGTATCCCACGATTTCTGCTTGCTCCTGGAGGTACCCTGAGGCTCCTCCTCTACTCCTGTACTTTCCTTCCAGGTGTTAATCGCTGCTGTTACGTCCCAATTAAGTGTCGTTCCGGGTTGAGAAGAAAGGATGGACACTACAAGGTCGTTGGTCGCGATGAGGGAAGAGATAAAGGCTTGGGAGGCAATATCCGAGGCTCTCCGTATGCCCAAGCCCCCGAGGCGGACAGGAAGGGTGGCTTGTGTCCAGGTCCGTTCTTTAAATTCCACGTTGGTGATGCTGGTCACTGCTTCTCAGATTATGCTGTCTAATTCTTGGAGGCCACCATTGTTCGTGTAAGTCATCGATGTGCGCAGGAGGTATTGGAGTTTTGGGATGGAGAAACAGTTCTTGAGAAGGGCCAGAGCTGAGTGGGCATCGATGTGTATCAGGCGACTCACGAGACGTTGAAGCTCCTCCTTTTTAACTTGAAGTGCTGGTGGGATTGCTGCCAGAGTTAGTGGGGAACCTAATAGGGTTTGCTGGTGCTCCTGAAGGATCTTTACATCTGGCAATATGCCTCGAAACAGGGCCTGAGTCTCTTCTCCTTGTTCACGTGTGTGGTTGAGGAGGACAAGTTCACATTTGGTGTCATTTATCACTAGCCCAGCCTGGCCGAGGTCAGTTACGATGTTATTTAGGTCGGTTAGAACGTTCTCTAGTGACCCACCCAAGGTTGCATCGTCCAGGTACCATACATTCAGTTCTGACCTTACTTTGTTAGCTGCTGCATCCACCCCTATTGAGAAAAGAGCAGGACCACCTGGATCTCCTTGCTGTAACCCGGTCGCTGATGGGATTACCGTCTCGCCAAAAATCAGGATTGAAGGTTTGGAATAAGCCTGCCAAAGTAGGGGGTACAGAGTGGGGATGTGTTCTTGAGCTGCACGGAGGAAGACATCCCTGGGAATGCTGTTGAATGCGTTCTGCATGTCAATCTTTAGAAGCACTCGTTTTTCTTGGGCTTGGCTGAGGTAGGTGCGGGTTGCGTGTACAGCAGCTTCACACCCCCCTGGAGTTCCGAAACCTAGTTGAACTGGTCTTAAGTGTTGACCTAGGCCATTCGAGAGTGGTTTCAAACCCACCTTTGTGGCAAGGCGGCGGAAGGTGTTCCTACTGCTATTGGGCGCACACCGCCATCTTTTTTTGCCAGTGCACAGAGTGATGCCCCAAAAAATAGGGGTGTGGCACAGTCGGGTACTTCCCCTCTTAAAACCATGTTGATGAATTTGGTGAGGGTTTCCAAGAGTGCCTCCCCAGCAGCTCCTGATCCCTGACCCAAGAGGCCTTTGAGGTGGGCAGGTCGGATACCATCTGGGCCCGCGGCTGAGCCTGCTGGGAATGAAGTCACTGCGGCAACCACCTGCTCCTTCGTGACAACTAAAGGTTGGCGCATCTGGTCATTTGGGGCAGGGGGGAGGTTTAGGTCCCTAGGTGTAGGTGGGTGCTTTTCTTGTAGGGCTTCAACAACTTCGGTGCCTTGACCAGCAAAACCTTCTGAAGAGGACAACAGTCTGACGGCCCCTTTGATGTCACTATCCGCCAGCTTCGCCGCGACCCTCTTACGTAGCTGTTCAGCCTCTTCCTCTTCCTTGTCCTGTTGCTTCTGGGCCCTGTTTGGTTGCTGTTCGGGGGGTTCCACCAGTTTGTTTCCATCCATATACTGTGCTACTTGACGTTTCACTCTGGTGGCTAGTGAAACCTGAAGATGGTCTTGTATGTTGGTTCTGGGTGGTTTTCGGAGGGCCCCATAGGAGAAACCCAGGAGCCGTGCCCATGCGAGGGGTGTCTTGAGCTGTAGGGCCTGCTTTATGATGGTTGTAAGGGCCTCCGCCACTTGGATTCTGGCTCCTTTAGGTACCCGGGCAAGGACCTGGATCCGCGCTTTCCATTTGGTCACAAGTTGGGTCAAGTCGGCGACCGGTGTTGCCGGTGTTGCCCCGGTTGGCTCTGCAGTGGGCCCTGGGCATGCGAGACATTTCCAGTTTGGTTGTTCTCCTGATGTTTTCTTTGTCAGCTTAGCACAAGATAAATGAATAGATCTAAGACAGCCGGAACATTCAGTTGGCTGACTCACCACTCCCGATCGTCTCTCTGAAGGACTCACGGTCGTTTCGGCTCAAGCTTGTTCCTCTCTGTTCGTTCTGAGCCTTCGATTCACGGACGGTGAAGTAGTGTAAAGTCAGTAAAAATAGGTTAGCCTAAACAGAACCAGATGCGGAAATAACTTGAGCCGACCAGGCCAAGTGAGATATCTTTCTTGGTCTAACTGGTAAAGTGTCTACCTCATAGCCTAAGGGTCCCGGGTTCAATCCCAGCCCATGGCATATTTTTGGGAGGCTATTTCAGCATCTACCGAAGTTTAGGTGTGTTGGTAAAATTGTTAAGATGGTTGGAGTAAGATCGGAGCTCCATAAATCCTCTTTCGGGTATGGTGTAAAAACCTATCCCTACAGCACAGAGTAGGGATGGGATTGTCTTGCAAGACGGGTGCTACGTACTCTACGTAGAGGAGGTGCTATATACTGAGAGAGCTTTGAGCAACACTAATTATTGTAATAGCGGTAGAATAGCGAAAGAGATGCAACACTGCAGTGAAGAGAAAGAGAGATTGCAAAGAGTCGGTGAGTGAACGTGAGTTAATAAGACAAAAGGCTTTCTTTTCTACTTTTTCAAGAAGTGCTGTGTGAGAGGATCCTCCCCACACATGCGAACAATACTCAATACATGGATGCACTGTGCCCCTGTACAGAACAAGAAGCTGTGCAGGGGTAAAAAAAACCCAGAGGTAGTTGAGCACACCCAGCTTCTGGGAAGTTGTTTTAGCAAGAGTGGTAATATGGTTTTTCCAAGTGAGATCAGGAGAAAAAGAAACACCTAGAATACCCCCTGGGGGTAAGGGGGCCTTCATCTAATGGTGGAGGAAAAAAATATATTGCCTCACGTATCCTACTATGTGCCATTCAAGGCGTCTAATAGGGGGGATGGCGATAGACTTGTGGACCAACAGCCATTACTATGCAATAAAGTCTTTATCTTAGAACTGTCTTGGTATGGCACTGCCGAGACTGGTGGGGGTGCAGATAGGTGCCACAGGGGAGTGAGTCTTACCTGGGCGCTGTTTGGTACCACACCTTTGTTGGCAACAACTTTCCCTTCATAATTGCTGAGGTGTACAGGGCCGTGGGCAGGGCTTTGGTTTTCCCGGGCGTTTCCGCACCCTCCTCAGCTCCCTTTCCTTGGAATAGCTTCGGTCACCTGGGCTTTATTGGTGGTAAGCAGGAAGGGTTTTGTGGGGGCACTCGGTTATGGCCTTGGCCTTGCTCAGGACCTTGGGGCTGCTCGGCCAGACAGCCTGGGGAACAGCAACAACAACAACAACAGTGTTTGCATGTTTGAGCAGTGTTGGGGCAGGACTTTATTGTTCTATAGTCCAATTGCCTAATATACAGTAGAGTCTTGTTATGGTGCTGTTTTTTTGTAACAGCTAATATCTCCATTTTTAAGTCTAGAGTTAATGCTTTTTTGCAGCATTAATTCTAATTTTTAAACTTATTTTATTCTATTTTATTGTATTATATTTAAGCTTGATATCCTCCACTGCATAATATGTTATCTGTGTTTAATATGTGTATATGTACAGTACAGTATACAGTGTATGTTTTTATTTTTTCCTAAGTTGCCATAGTCTGTCTCCAGTGCCTCCGGGTGTTTTGTGTGGATTGATCTTGATGGTGTTTCTGCACCCTGGTTGGAGACTTCGGCATCTCATATAATTATAATAATAATAATAATAATAATAATAATAACACTGTTAAGGCTGGTGTGGTTGCAGATACTGCAGGTGCAAGTGCTGCAGGGGGACTCTGTTGAGTCTTGCTGAGGCACGGTTAGCACTATACCAAAATCAGCCATAGTGATGACTTGGTGGGGCAGTGCTGTGGTGGGACTTTATTGTACTACAGTACACTCCAACTACTGAAAGGCAACACCGTCTGAGCCGACATGGAAAAATGACGTTAAACCTTTGTATGTATGTATGTACTGAGAGAAGGTGAAGGGTTGACTTGTGTATTGTTTGAAGTATAAGGAATAGTCCTGTAAGAGTTCTTTATGGGTGGATAAATGGGTAAATTGGGTTTTGGAAGCATTGAAAGAAAACAAGATTGTCTCTGCCCCAAATGGAAATGGTTGATAAGTCAGAAGATAAGTGTTTTATGGCATCATCACGCAATCTTTTTAGTGATTGCTTCCTGGGGGGTTCAGAAAAACTAGTTGAATAGTGTAAGGTAGAGTCATCAGCATATGAATGAATAGGACTGGAGGTACAGTTGAGAAGGTCAATAATGAATATTAGAAAGATAATTGGAGATAGGACAGAGTCCTGAGGAACACCGGAGTTGGTAGGTTGAGGAAATGAATGTTAGCCGTCCACAACCACAGCTATGGAATGGCCAGATAGTAAATTGGAGATAAAGGCACAGATAGAGATAAAGAAACCGAAGTAGGGTACTTTAGAAAATAGAGATTTGTGCCAGACTCTATCAAAGGCCTTCGACATGTCTAGTGCAATAGAAAGGTCTCATGAAAGTCCCGGAAGGAGGATGACCAAGAGTTAGTAAGATATGAAAGGAGATCCCCAGTAGAGCGAACCCTAAGGAATCCATACTGGCAATCTGAGAGTAGATTATGAAAAGAGAGATGTTTAAGAAATGTTGAAGTAAGAATAGTTTCAAAAACTTTGGAGATGCAAGTAATGAGAACAATTGGACGATAGTTGGAGGGTTTAGACCGGTCACCCTTCTTTGGGACAGATTAAATGAGAGCAAACTTTCAACAAGAAGGGAAGACAGAGGAGAGACAGAGACGGAAGAGTTTGACTAGGCACGAGTACAACAGGAGGAACATCAACAAGACCATAAACCTTCTTAGCATAGAGAGGGTAGAAAGTAGATCTTTAGAAGTGATTAGGATATTTGGTATAAGTAGGAGAGAGGAAGATTGAGAGGGAGGAATAGCACCGGAATCATCCAAGGTGGCATTTCTAGCGACATTTTGGACGATGAGCTCAGCTTTGTCAGAGGAAAAAGTGATCGTAGTGCCATCAGAGTGGAAAAGGGAAGGAAAGACAAGGAAGAACATTTTGTAGTGCTTTTTGGCTAGATGACAGAAATCTTGGGAAAAACTAGAGTTGGATAGTTCAGTGGCGACTTTGAAGAACATATTTGGCTTGATTCCGGGCAGAAACATAGGAAGAATGTGAATCTTTTGTTTGAAGGTGTCGGTACTGTTTGAAAGCTTCCTCCTGATTGCGAACAGCAGTAGAACAAGTATGAGTAAAGCAAGGTTTGTGTGCATTAGTCTGGAAGAAAGAAAATGGAAAGTATGCCTCCATGCCCGAGAGGATTACCTCGGTAATGCGTTCAGCAACCTCCCAGGGTCCCCGGCCATATATATATACAGTATATATATCCTTTATTCTTCTAATATTGGAATAGCATTTCCGGTACGAAAGACATTTATCCAAACTATTGTTTCATATAAACGAAAAACAATTTCGGGGATCTACTGTATACCGGAGTTATACCAACAGTAGCAACGTTATCGAAGGAGAAATACCGGAGTTATATGAGCAACATTATCGGAGGTTCTCAGATTTGTGTTTAGTTATTTGTGGAAATATATTATTTGAATATTTGTTTGACTAGTGGGAGGTACAAGATCAAACATTTTATAACAATAAACGAGAATGTTGTTGAATGATTCACAGTATATTACTATATGTTCTACTCTAATTCTTCATTTCTGAAACATTACCAGATAAATTGTTGGTGTGACATTAGACTTCATCGAAATCCCAGAATGTAACTAGACAACAAACTGTACTGGAGTGTTTTAGCCTTGAATCTTTACCTAAATCGTAACAGAGGGATATTTGTTCATATATATGCTTTCGTCTTAGTATTTGGAAAGACATAACTTATAAAGAGTGCTTTCTTGTTTTTGGCCACTTTAAAACTTATTCAACTTAAAGGAAATAGTAAGATTTGTACTGAAACTACAGTATTATAATAATGGTATTAAAGGAGATACCAGAATATTTGTAGTGGGACTAATCTCGAGAGTAAGTGAATGAAACTGACTGGGGTATAAACATTAAGGCACCTAATATCGGAAAAGATTATACACCACAAGCCATAAAACTCCTACCGATAAGACTAACAAATCCTCAGTGAAACAAAGGAAATGTCATCAGCCACCAAAGTTGCCTGTGTGACATTGTTATATGTATCTATAAACAATCTATTGCCTGACGCCGCGATCCCCGAAGGGGTATCCACGAACGAACCGACCCCATGCACCTCTGTCCCCAGTCAGTCGACGCCCCTCCCCCCAACCAGCACCGCCTTCGTTCATATACTTCCTCACTCCATCCTTCCACTTCATCCAAAAATAACACCATAAACGCTCTTGGATATGATGCTTTCAACTTTAGTTTTCTCTGTTCACAGAAAGGCAAACATTCCTTAGCAAATTGAAAAAATACATAAATGTATAGACTTTATCAACTCACAAAGCAGAGTGGTATCTCGCAAACAGATCCGGCCCGTATACTGTGCACCACCTGTCAGCCTGTCTGTCGTCGTCGTCGTTGTTGTCCGTCTGTCTGTCCAAAAACTCCTCCTAGACCGTTCAATGGATTTTCACCAAATTTCACAGGTATATCCATTTGGTCAATGTCAAAGTCAGTCAAAAACATATTTTCCATTTAACCTTTTCACGCACATATGACGCAGAGGTTGCCAGATTAGCAATAAGAAATAGAGTTCTCTCACTCTTATAATTACCTCTCCAAAATTAGTTTTCTGCCCACAGCTAACTCAAAGACAACTGCAGAGGTTGAAGTAACTAAACTTAAAGTTTCTAAATACCCCTGATGGTAACAAAGGCATTAAAGTATCCCCAATAGGCTCAAAATTGCGTCATATATCGGAGAGGGTTAACTTAAAGGTTAAGGTCAAAGGTCAAGGTTTGAAATAAGGTCAATATTTCATATTTTGTTGTTTTTACTCAAATGTCTTAATTTTCCCTATACAAGTTACTGCTACCTTTGATATCGTATTGACCAAGTTTTAGAAAAGTATTCTAAAGGGAAAGGTCAAGTTCAAAGGTCAAAACAAGATTTTCACTAGTATTTCTTATACTAACAGTTAGATTCTCACTAGACTTAAAATGTATATTCCGAATACCTAGGCCAAGGTCGTACATGAAACTATACACTTCCATAATAATTATGAAAGGTCAAGGTCACAGGTAAAGGTCAAATAAAAGGTCAATATGCTAAACAAAAAATCATGCAAAGTTCACAACATTTGGTGAGATAGCTGCACTTTAACCACAACCGACGGTGAACGTCATATGACAGGAGAGAGAATATTGGCCACCTCTGCGGTGCCCGTCATATGACTAGTGCCTTTTTGAGGCCATTATGAGTGATGAGAGAGAGAGAGCGAGCATTGCAAGGACAACAGGCGGGCTCGGTCCACTCGCGACAGCGACGGGATATTCTCTAAGACATACTGTATCGATTCTCAACCTACGTAGCTCTTAACCCTTATTTAGCGGCGAGCAACATAAGTCGAGTTAAATAAAGCTGGACTATGTGGCGGCGCTCGACATAACTCGAGTGGCAATTTCAGCACGTAATGTGGCTGAGAGAGAGAGACAAGTGGTGGCAGGAGACTAGCGAGCGTATGACTGCTCCAGACCACCGCGGCGAACCTACTGACACAAATCTCAGCTCCCTCCTCCCTCTCTCACTCGCTACATACTCAATTATGTACTGAAAGTACCGAATTACCTGCTTTTTGCACTCGCGTTGCACGGTTATTGCAAGAAAACTATCCATCATACAAGGATCGTTATGGTGTCATTCGAAAGCTCTGTTTATGCCCTTTCAGGGATAGGTACTTGTTTTACGTTCTGGGTCTTATTTAGGCATGAAAATGATCACGTAAACAGCCCTATTTTGGCTAAAAACACCCCGCTGTGCGGTACACATAAATAAACCGCATAGGCCGCTCGTAAGGTGTTAAAATAAGGATAAATCTGGGAAAATTACCTCATTTTAGGGTATTTTCACTTCCAGTTGCAGGAAAGCTTGTTTTTTGCTCTTTCAAATATTTATAATTGTATTATGCTCTGGCTCTTGCTTATGCATGACAAAGAGCATGGGATGATGCGCATTTTCGGTAAATATGCCCGCCAGGCGCTACCATGATACTCCCCCAACTGGTTGGTTGGGAGTTAAATGAAAAGGAAAATAATACATTTTGAGACACAGCATAATTGTCAAGATAAAGTTCAAAGGTCAAGGTCAACTATTCTATTAACCCCTTCTGTACCGCAACGATTTTTGTATTTTATTCTAGTTATATTTAGACGACTTTGTTGAACATAAGAAGGATCTGGGGTAGTAAAACGGGTTAATTGAGATAGTTAGAAGCCTGTTTATTGCTGGAGGTCCTTTTTAAACTGACTAAAATTGTCTACTAGTAGCCAGAATAAAGTAAAAACAACTTCATCGGTACGGAAGGGGTTAATATATATGAAACTAACTGATTGGTTTTAATTAAATTAGGCATGCTTAATTTGATTTTCTTGGGCAATGTCAATGGAAACAAAAAATGTACTCTAACATAAAGGTAAAGGTCACAGGTCAAGGTTATAGGTCAACTTCTACTATTTATTTTTAGTTTTTACTCAAATGTCTATATTTTCACTAAATAAGTTACTGGTAACCTTGATATCGTATTGCCTAAATTTTAGATGAATATTCTAAAGGGTAAGGTCAAAGAGCAAGGTCAAAGGTCAAAATAAGTTGTTCACTAGTATTTCTTATACTAACTGTTAGATTCTCACTAGGCTTACCATGTATATTCGGAATACCTAGGCCAAGGTCATACATAAAACTATACACTTCCATATGTAAGGTCAAGGTCACAGGTAAAGGTGAAATAAAAGGTCAAGATGCTATTTTCTTTACTTCTCATGCAAACTTCACAAAATTTGGTGATATAGTTGCACTTTAAATGAAATTGGAAAATAATACTAAAATACCCGAAATAAGAATAACCACCATACCCGTTCAACAAGGAAAAAGGAAAAAGGAAAGAACCAGAAGGAGGAGAGACTAAAATAACCGAGACTAGAAGGCACACTCACCAAGGAGAATTAAGTAAATTCAACGAAGGAGAAACTAAACAAAAACCAACCAAAACGTAGGAAGGAGATACAAAGAGCAGAAGAATAGAAAACCAAAGAAGGCCCGCACTCGACAACTACACTACAGGAAAAAGCGACAACAAAACCAAGGCGCCTAATACCAACATGGAGAAAGAAAACTCACCTCCACCACGGAAAACACACGTGGTATCACAACCACGGAAAGACATCACCACCATGGCAAAACCACCCACACATGGCCGCCCAGAATCTACCTGTCACCACTACACCATACCAGACGAGACGCCAGGATTGCCACTATAAACCCTGTTATACCCACCACGCCAGGCATGACCATTCCAGTCCCCAACAATAACAACGAGAAGAATAAGAAGAAAATAGTGTACAGCCAGAGGCACAAGGACACACACAGGTACATCACCAAGGAGCAGTTGCGCCGTTCTTCCATGCAGAGGCCTACTCACCTGCCCGCAAACTTCTAGGGGGCCTACCTAATCCCCCCAGAATACGCCCCCCTCTACTTATGACCTTCTGACATCCGCACACCTGACCCGGGACATCTCAGCCAAAGTTGTCACTACATCGACAAAATCCATGAGAAAGTAAGCAATTCTAGGCCTTGGTTTAACTAACATTTTAGCAATCGATTCCTAAGATTACCCTCCCATTCTAGGAAAGAATTGAAGCCATGGTGAATATCTTTCGAGGTCTGAGGAGTTGTTTTACCTATTGAGGAAATAATATTATCACATGCCATGGTATAGTGCTTAATAATAAGATCCCTAATAGGCTGCACCTTTGGTATTACGACCGAGGACCGAGGACAGCCATGAATGTAAATGTAGATCCGACCAGAACCAATAATTCGATGAAAGAACGTTCTGTGAGTTCTAAAACCGCAACTTTAAAGGTTTTCTATGCAAACGCTCGTAGCATACGCAATAAATGTTCAGATTTAGAGGAACTAGTGTTTACAGAAAATTATGATGTGATTGGCATAACAGAATCTTGGCTCAATACAGAAGGTAGAGACTTTTTAGCAGAGTATTCACTTCCCGGTTATGTAATGTTTGAGAACAGCCGAATAAATAAAAATGGAGGTGGCGTTTTATTTTATATCAAAGAAAGTCTTAACCCGACCCTCGTGTCTAAACCTCAAATTGTGAACGTCGACACATCTTTTGTGCTAATAAAGAATAATAAAGGTATAAAAATAATACTTGCGTTAATATACAGACCTCCAGCTCAATCAGTGCAAACTGACCGAGATATTTACGAACAAATTGCAGATGTAAGTAACTCACAAGATACCGTAATTTTTGGCGACTTTAATTTACCTGTGACCAAGTGGGGCGATACTCTTACTTCACACTCCGGACATGACTTGTATACGAACTTGCAAGAGAGTTCGCTTTATCAATTTGTTCGAACGCCGACCCGTGGTAATAACGTTCTTGACATTGTACTTGCAACAAAAGAAGAATTGATAGAGAATTTGAATGTTGGTGATGAATTCAGTAACAGCGACCATCGTACGATAACTTTCACTTTAAAGTTTACTAGTAACGAACCAAATAGTAGCATCGAAAAAGTCCCTAATTTCAAGAAAGCAAACTTCCATAAACTTAGAGCTATGTTTAAAGAAACTGACTGGAGCTTTTTAATTAACAATAACGACATAAATACATCTTGGAAGTTATTCGAAACCACTTACCTAAAAGCAGTGCAAGACTGCATACCATCGAAAATACGGCGTCCAGGCCATAATAATAAGCCCAAATGGTGGAATAAAGATATTTCAAACTGCCTGCTTGCTAAACAATTTTGCTAATGATAGATTAAAATCATCACAAAATGACGAAGAACGGGTGACATTTGTAGAGCTACGATGCAAAGCCAAAAAGTTAATTAAGCAAAGTAAAAAGACCTTAGAGTTACATATTGCGAATCAAAGTAAAACAAACCCGAAAGAATTCTATAGTTAGATCAGAAAGAAAAATGTAGTTACTTCAACTGTTGGACCGTTAATCGATGAAAATGGAGAATACACCAAAGACGAAGTACAAATGAGTAATACCCTCAATACCTTCTTTGCATCAGTTTTTACAACAGAAGACCTCAGTGATATCCCTACACCATCGCCGATTCAGATTGATAATTCAGATGTTCTAAGCAATATCACCGTTACAGAGAGAGAAGTATTGAATTGTTTAGATAAACTCAAGGTAAATAAAACGCCTGGACCTGATACAATCTCGCCTAGAGTTCTAAAGGAAGCTAAGGATGAGCTCTCCAAACCACTGACATTACTATTCAATAAATCCTTGCAGTCTGGAACTATGCCTGATCAGTGGAAGCTAGCCAACGTAACACCGATATTAAAAAAAAGCAGCAAATCCCTACCCAGTAACTATCGTCCAATTAGCTTAACCTCAGTTGTATGTAAAATGCTAGAAACGGTAATACGAGACAGACTCGTAAATCACTTAGAGGAAAATAACATACTTAAAGATACTCAACACGGCTTTCGTAAAAAACGTTCCTGTTTAAGAAACCTCTTAGACTTCTTCCACGATATCCTCAACCTCTACGATGAGAGTAAAGCTGTAGATATTATATACCTTGATTTTCAAAAGGCCTTTGACAAAGTTCCCCACAAACGTTTACTGCTAAAACTAAAAGCGCATGGAATACAAGACGGTGTGTTGAAATGGATAGAAAATTGGCTCAGCAACAGAAAGCAAAGGGTAGTCATAAACGGTAAGGCATCTAAATGGACCAATGTAAGTAGCGGGGTATCCCAGGGATCGGTACTAGGACCAATTCTCTTTCTAATTTACATCAACGACATAGATGAGGGTCTCACCTGTACAATCTCAAAATTTGCTGACGATAACAAAATTGCAAATAGCGTACTCTCAAAAGAACAAGTTGACGATATGCAACACAATCTAGATAAATTGTCATGTTGGGCCCAAATTTGGCAAATGAGTTTCAATGCGGATAAATGTAAAGTACTACATGTCGGATACCTAAATGAGAGAGCAAACTATTCGATGAATGGCACTCAGCTTAAGAATGTAAACAGAGAAACCGATCTGGGAGTAACAATATCGAGTAACCTAAAACCGAGTCAACAATGTTCAGAAGTTGTTAAGAAGGCAAACAAAATAATTGGCTTTATAGGCAGGTCATTTGAGCATAAATCCAAAGAAGTTATCCTAACCCTTTACAATTCCTTAGTCCGCCCTCTTCTGGAATACTGCGTTCAATCCTGGTGCCCTTATTACCAAAAAGATATAAACAAGCTAGAACGAGTTCAACGTAGAGTTACCAAATGATACCTAGCCTAAAGAACAAACCATACGAAGAGCGTCTTAGAGAATTAAATCTATTTCCTTTAACCCAGCGCAGATTAAGAGGTGACTTAATTCAAGTGTTTAAAATCATCAAAGGCATCGACAATATGAACTGTAGTAAGTACTTCACTATCGACCAATCTAATTACACGCGGGGAAACGGTTGCAAAATTATTGGTAAATCTTTTAACTCGCACGAATCTAAGAATTTCTTCTTCAATCGAGTTGTCAACTTGTGGAATGGGCTTCCCCGAAACGTTATAGACTGCATCACCGTTGATTCATTTAAACTCCGCCTAGACAAATATCTCTCATCAAACCCGCGACTGACTGCGTTTGTAAATGAATAACTTTATTATATCCCCCCCCTCAGTTACTAACCCATCTGTCCTCTACTAACTTCCTAATCCTGCCACGGACATTAGTTCCAGGGCAGTAATTCCCTTTCCAATGTTCCCTTACCCACTCTAAACCACTGTTTGGACACTTGATCCTCAGTGTTTTGGAGGACAAGCAACCTAGAAGGGTCACTAGATCTGTTGTTGCTTGATTTTCTTTGTACTCCTTTGTATTAGAAGCATAACCGCAAGGACATATCCCCACCTTACTTCTTTTGTCAAAACCGCACTCTAAAACTATAGAAAGATACTTGCCATGGTAAAGGTCATTCTAATAGTTCGGGCTTTGTGAGACACTGTCTAAAAAACGGCATTCTACAAATAGAAGTCTATATTGTATTTGTCCAACGCCATGGTCGAGGACACTTACAGTAAAAAGGTCTAAACACCGACGCTGAGTTCTTTGAACCTCATATAACTGTCAGTGGCAGATCGAGTGAAATCAGTAAGTTCATGATCTTACTATCTCCTCGCGTTAGCCCGATACCTTGTCACTGTGTCATGACACTAGAGACGCTGTATTAAAGACCCAAAGTCAAGAGTACCAAAACGGAACTTCATCAACGATTAGTAAAACGCTCAGGATAGATGAGTAATAGTAACCCCAGGACATGTTTATTTTTCACACCAGTGCGACCATAGTGAAACACTTAGGAAAATAGAGTCACTTCTAGGACTCTGTGTTAATTATATACCAGTGTGATTAAGTGTATTATCTTTTCCGTTATTATATGACACCAGTGATAACCTGAGATAAATAGTTGAACCTAAGTGTATGTTATCTCACCAACACGCAACATATGATACAGTACTAGAGAGCATTAAAGTAAAGTCTATCATACACCAATTAATTAAGGTGTATAGTGTATAGTGAGAGAGAGAGAGAGATAAGCATATTCCTAGTTTCCTCGTGGATCCTCGGCCGTGCTCGGCTAATATATATATATATATATATATAACCATTGTCCAAGTATAATTATGTATTGCTGTTCTACATAACAAGTTAATCATTAAAGTTGTTCATAATATGTATGCAGTGTTATATTTTACCCTTTACTCCTTTTGTGCATGTGTTGTGTGATTTTGACTTCTCCAGTTAAGTAGAACCTACCAAACTCCAATATAAACCCGGAAAACTCCCTGGCATAACAAATACATTTTGAGACACATATCATAAAGGTCAAGATAAAGGTCAAAGGTAAAATATTCTATATATATAGTATATACGAAATTAACTGATGGGTTTTAATTAAATTAGGCATACATATTTAATTTTCCTAGGCAGTGTCAATGCAAACAAAAATGTACTCTTACATAAAGGTCAAGGTCAAAGGTCAACTTTATTATTAATCTCTTGCTATCCTGTGGACGCAGGGGTTGCCGATTAACATTCAGAAATAGAGTTATCTCGAAACTGCATAATAAATCGAAGGCTTGTGCAGTATTCTTTAACTGTCTTCGTGGTGCAATGCATAAGTGTGTTGATTTTCGGTGTGAGCATCCTGGGTTCGAATCCCCGGACTGCCACATGTGTTTGTTAATTTCATTAATCGATTTTAGGAGTAGAGTTGGTTAGTGGAGAGAACATAATAATTACCTCTTCACCTTCGAAGAGTTGACCCACGGACAAGTTCCCTTCCTCAACGTCCTTGTCACTGCCCACCAACTTGGATTCAAGACCCAATTGTACACTAAGATTGTCATCAGATTTTGCCTCAATGGACAGAGTGAATGCCCACCCAAATACCTACGCTCCAACATCAATGCCTACGTTAGGAGGGCCCTTTCCCATTGCAGCACCTGGAAATCTACCCATGCCGAACTTGACCGCATTAGTCAAGTTCTAGTTAACAACGGGTACCACAATTCTCAGGTGCAACGCTCCATCAACTTACAATTGAAAAATGGTACCATGACCAACCCTCTACCCCCTCTAACCGTGACATCAAAATTTACTACAAAGGCCATATTTCCTCCGAACACAAAACTGATTAGGCCATAATACAAGATTTAATCAGAAGAAATGTCTACCCCATCGATCCAGAACAACAAATCATAATCATCACCTACTATAAATCCCCCAAAACTTCCCATCTTCTCCTTCGTAATAGACCCACCACCAACAAGACGTCCCTTCAAGAAGATCACATCATTTACCGACACACATGTAATAACAATGTGGACTACCGGCCACTCTCTTATATCGGAATGACAACAACAAAATTGACTAGACGTCTATCCCTTCCCCTCCAAAATGGCGCCATTAAAACCCACTATACCCCACCACCGAGACCTTTCCAGATCTGACTTAAGGGGGTATCACACTGGGCCAATTCTCGCCATTCTACCACAAAATATAGAGCTACCGCCATTCTCCGACACAAATCTCGCCGTTTGACGGAGCTAGGATGCTTCCCGCACTGGGTGGGATCAGTTCCATCTTTTGACGGAGGTAGATTGTCAGCCTCTTTACAACTCGCATTTAATCTCATTGATATATCAAATATATGACGTCGAAATATATATTTTGCTACATAATTGTGTGTTTTGATTGTGAGAAGGGCTGCGAATAGACATAAACTACGTGAATTAATGCTAAAATAGCTACACCACTTGCAGCTAAATAACCACTTCCTATACCTACGCCACGGCGATTGGTATGAAACAAAAACATTCGGTTGTGTAGCAGGAGGAACTGTTTTTCAAATGCCTATTTACTAAGAATCATTGAACAATATATTTAACCTAGCCTAACCTAACCTAGTATATTAGTGGACTATTTATGAATGTAAAATGTAAAAATATATTCTAACATTACCAAATTATTGAGATAAATACAGGTCTACCAGCATACACAGGATTATAGCCTACCAAGCATTCTACAACCTCCGAAAAGTTCAAAATATTTCCTCATAATTATGCTCCATATATAAAAAAATAATAACGCAAACTTGTAGATTGAGTCATATTGAAATATAATTGTCGATATAAATCCATATTACTCTAAATTATTGGTGAAACAGCACACTATAAACGATCGCTTAGTGCCTAGGTAACGACAGGGGCTCCGTCAGGCTATAGCCTATATTTTGCGAAAAACTTCCATATAGCTACATATATAAGCTTCAAACGCAAAACATAGCAACATTAACGTATAGATTGGTTCCTATTACACAAAGTCTGTCAATATAAATCCATATTATTCTACAGTTTAAGTGAAACACCACAATATAACGATCGAAATATATATTTTGCTATAAAATTAAGTGTTTTGATTGTGAGAAGGGCTGCTGGTAGACATAAACAATTTTCAAGGTGATTTAATGCTAACATAGCTACACCACTTGCAGCTAAATAACCACTGGTCTATAGCCTACGCCACGGCGATTGGTATGAATCGAAAACATTCGAAAACCTCCGAAAAGGTCAAAATATAAATTTCCCCATAATTATAAGCTTTAAATTTAAAAAAAATTACACTAACGTGTAGATTGATTCATATTGCATTATAATTGTAGATGTAAATGTAGATCCATATTATTATACATTACAGTATAGGTGAAACGGCACAATATAGGCTAAGGTAGGACATTGTTATTGCTGTGTCGCAGACTCTCGCAGCCAGGACGCTTGGCGTGTGTGATAGAATTTGCCGGCGCTACTGACCGGAAACGGAGACTGGAGATCGGAGAATGGCGAGAATTTGGCCCAGTGTGATGCCCCCTTTAGACCTACACACCACCATCATAGATCGAGAACAAGACCGTCGCCGCCTTGCCCTCCTAAAGGCAATCTATAACCAAGCTCTAAAATCTTCCGTTAACATTCAAACCGACAATATCCAAACCCTCCCTAGTGCCTGTCGGGCACATAACCTTGTTACCCACCTCCCTGCACCTTCTGCGCCCCCCTCCTCCCCTAATGCTCCCTAAAGCGGGCATCACACTGGGCCAAATTCTCGTCATTCTCCAATCTCCAGTCTCCGTTTCCAGTCAGTAGCGCCGGCAAATTCTATCACACACGCCAAGCGTCCTGGCTGCGCGAGTCTCCAACACAACAATAACAACATCTGACCTTAGCCTATATTGGTCCGTTTCACCTATACTGTAATGTATAGCAATATGAATTTACATCTACAATTATAATGCAATATGACTCAATCTACACGTTAGTGTATTTTGTTTTTTTAATTTGAAGCTTATATGAGGAAATTTATATTTTAAACTTTGTCGATTCATACCAATCGCCGTGGCGTAGGCTATAGAACAATGGTTTCACTTAAACTGTAAAATAATATGGATTGATATTGACAAACTTTGTGTAATAGGACCCAATCTATACGTTAATGTTGCTATGTTTTGCGTTTGAAGCTTATATAAGTAGCTATGAGGAAGTTTTTCGCAAAATATAGGCTATAGCCTGACGGAGCCCCTGTCGTTACCTAGGCACTAAACGATCGTTTATAGTGTGCTGTTTCACCAATAATTTACAGTAATATGGATTTATATCGACAATTATATTTCAATATGACTCAATCTACAAGTTTGCGTGATTATGTTTTATATTTGGAGCATATATGAGGAAATATTTTGAACTTTTCGGAGGTTGTAGAATGCTTGGTAGGCATAATCCTGTGTATGCGGGTAGACCTGTATTTATCTCAATAATTTGGTAATGTTACAATATATTTTTACATTTTACATTCATAAATAGTCCACTAATATACTAGGTTAGGTTAGGCTAGGTTAAATATATTGTTCAATGATTCTTAGTAAATAGGCATCTGAAAAATAGTTCCTCCTGCTACACAACCGAATGTTTTCGTGTCATACCAATCGCCGTGGCGTAGGTATAGGAAGTGGTTATTTAGCTGCAAGTGGTGTAGCTATTTTAGCATTAATTAACTTAGTTTATGTCTATCCGCAGCCCTTCTCACAATCAAAAAACACAATTATGTAGCAAAATATATATTTCGACGTCATATACTTGAGATATCAATGAGATTAAATGCGAGCTGTAAAGAGGCTGACAATCTACCTCCATCAAAAAATGGAGCTTCCCATCCAGTGCGGGAAGCATCCTAGCTCCATCAAATGATGAGATTTGTGCTGGAGACTGGCGGTAGCCCCATTTTTTGCTGAAGAATGACGAGAATTGGCCCAGTGTGATACCCCCTTTAGATACCCCCAGACATTGTTACCTCTTGAGGTCAGCAAATAGCACTCCCACCTATCAGAACCCTGCTTTGCCCCCCACATTCCCTCCCCCCGCCTCTGCTACGCCAATTAACTCACCTTGACCTGACACCTGACAGCCAACCACACGATACCTCCTGATGACTGACTCCTCCCACTCACCTATATAACTCCCAGATACACCTTCCCTTGCATCGCTTATCTGCTAAGTATGGTATTTGAACCTTCGGAAACGTCCAGGCCAAACATAGAACAGCTACTACAAATCATCCATGAAGAACAGAAGAAGACTGTCCGAAATATTGAAAAGGTAAATACAAAACTAATAAACTTTTACGAAGTGGCTACGGGACACCACCAGTGGTGTCACGCAGCCCAGCCAGTGAGGCTGGGCTACGGGACACCACTGGTGGTGTCCCGTAGCCCAGCCTCACTGGCTGGGCTGCGTGACACTACCAGTGGTGTCTCGCAGCCCAGCCACACTGGGTAGGCTACGGGACACCACCACAAGTGTTTTCGTATTTATCGCCATATAATTCAGCCAATTAGACTGTTGAATCGAAATTCTTTGGATTATTATTTATATTATCATTAAAAACGTTGGACTTTATTAAATTATAATCCTACATGTTGTATATACAGACCTATTCCACACTCAACTCCCTACGCCACACACACTCACACATACCTATTTATACATCTAACTAGGCTTATATATTCCCCAAAACCTTTCCTACTACTTTTCCTTTTCTAAATTATTAAATATTACCCACTACCGCCCATTAGAAGCCCACTTGTAGTCCGACGCCGAACCCTGAAGGCATTGCCATGAAGGGGGGGGGGGGGGGGGGGGGGTTTAGCCCCTGGTTATAGGAGGCAAGTGGGTAGGGTTTATACTTCAAGTAGGTTAGGGTCTGGTGACATAGGCTTGCCTACAGTCCAAGGACATAGGTAGGAGTTAGGTTTTTTCTGGGGACATCCCATAGGGGTGCCCCCTGGGTACAGTTTTAAAATTCTCCATAAAAATGTTCAATTAACTCTACCTCCCTAACTTGTTATTTTCCCCATTCATTTTCACTTTTCTTATAGTTAGAAATTAAACTTGTTTCTCCCAATGATTCAGTATGGCACTGTATGTTAAATTTAAATGCATTAACGATCCCCCTGATGACCCAGGCTCTCACATATTTAGTATCACTCAAACCCAAATAGTCAGAGTTTTCAAAAATCTCAATGTAATCAAAATAAGACTTGCTTCACAAAAAGATCTTGATGCATATCTCAACCCCGCCACTCTAAAGAAACTCCAATCTGCTGGTTATGAACTAGTCCTCTCCCCAGAACTTAAAGCTGCCTGTACAGTCAAAATTCTTCACCCTGACAAGAACATCTTCAACAAAGACGAAGATGAGATTGCCCGGGAAATTTCCAAGAAAAACTCCATCACTGTCTGTGAAGTATTTAAACCCAACGTCAAGCCCTCAAAATTCGATGTGCCTCCCCTCAGGAGGCCAGTAAGCTTCTAAAAACAGGTCTCAAGGCATTTCATGTGATTTTGCCGCCTGATTTTCTGACCCCTGAGTCCTGGATCAATCTCAGGCAGTGCTATAACTGTTATGCTTACGGACATCCCACAGCCCATTGTAAAAAAACAGTAACTTGCTCTCGCTGTGCTGAGTCAGGGCACTCATTTACCACCTGCTCTTCAATCACTCTGAAATGCTCAAACTGCAATGGCCCTCACATTGCAATCAGTGCCGAATGTCCCTTCCGTCTCAATGTCTTAAAAGACACTAGAAAAAATGCAAAGGCCACTCCAACCACTCCCAACCAAACACGTCCTTTATTCTCATCCCACCCAGTCACTGCCACATCATATGCTTCAGCGACCACCTCACACATCCCTCAATCCTACCCCCCTACCCCACCCAACATCAATCCTCCCGGCCCATTGTTCAACCGCGAAATATTCGCCCAAACTTCAGTCCTTGTTAATGTTGCACTCCACCTCACGAACCAAAAAGTCACCCCACAGTTTAACAAGCTCCTAAATGATGGCCTGACTGCCCACAACCTCCCTGCCATCATGATCCCTGAGTCTTGGTTCCAGCACAGCAAGAACTCTCACAATCCATCTCTCTCAGCCACTCCTCTTCCTATTCCACTACCCTCAACCTCTACCTCCAACTCATCCCCCACTACCCCTATTCCTCAACCCCCAAGCGCCAACGAAATCCCTGAAATGTCAATCCCTCTCACCACTGAAAATGAACCCCAAGATCCCCCTACCCAAACCCCCCCCTCACAAATGTCACTGACCCAATTCTCAATGCATCTGACCCTGACCTTCCTAACCTTACTACCCCAACATCCTTCATGCCTCCCCCACCCCCTCCTACACCAAAAACGCCCACCATTCCTCCCCAATCTCCTCTAAAACGAAAACCCACCAGTCCAGCTGAGATATCCTCCCCTGAATTAAACCGTTCTCGGTCAAAGTCACGTAAAGTCGAAACCCCAAGAAAAAACACCAAATCTACCTCCAAATCTCCATCTTTTGGAGGAGTCCGCTCCTCATCCTCTCCCACTCCAACCCGGGCCCCACCATCACCCCACTTCCCCACACATAGCTCACTTTACGATACCCCATCATGTTAAGAGTCATCCAATTCAACATAAGACACTACTACACTAACAGACACCTACTCACACAATTAATTTTAGATAATGACCCAGACATAATACTAATTAACAGCACCTGTACGTACAACACACATAAAATTAGATTCTTTGGTTACACAACACGACAGACCGACGGCGATGCCAACGATGGAGTTGCAATCATGATAAAAAGCACCATTCAACACGAATTCATCACAGACTGGACATACAAGCATTTCCTTGCAGTTAAAACACACACAACACTTGGACCCCTCATAGTTGCCACCACATATGTCAGACCCAATACCTACATCCCTTACACAGACTTAAATACCTTATTCAATAACAATGCACCTACACTTATACTTGCAGACTTTAACGCTAGACACCAAGCTTTCCAACATAATACCATTAATCAACGGGGAATTTAACTATTAGCGCTACACAACCACAAAAGATTAACTTTTCAAGGCCCAGACTTCAACACAGTTTTCACACCAAACGGTAATGGTAAACCTGACTTAATTTTTTCAAACCAAGCTTTTAATATATTCCATCATGATATTTCCCCAGGGCCACTTTCAGGATCAGATCACATCCCAGTTTTCATGTCAATTTCTTCAAACCCAATTCAAGTCCCATGTCAATCTCATTTTAACTACTCACAAGCAAACTGGGAAGAATTCAAAAACATTTTATCAGAAGACAACTACATACACGACTATGAGGGACAACACTACACACACATAGACCAACAAATTGAGAACCTACAGAACAAAATCATAAATGCAGCCAACACAACCATCCCAAAAACTACATACAAAATCAAACACACTTTCAGACCCTCCATCAGAACACAACGACTCCTAGTGTGCTATCGTCGTCGATTCGAACAGAACAAACACAACCGCATACCAGGCCGAGTACGTTACGACCTCTCCAACCTCAGAACTCACATCCTTAACAGCCTACAATCTGATCATGACGCTCACTGGACTCACCTAGTACACTCAGCAGAACAAAACAGAAAAACTAAGCCCTGGGAATTCTGGCAACATATAAAACGTTTAAAAGGTAATACCACTCCCAGAACATCCTCCCTCACTGTTAATGGCAACAAAATTACTGATCCTAGGGCTATCACAGATACATTTAAACAGACATGGCAACAAGTATACCACCCACACCCCATTGAAAGGCCTGCCGAACAACACATCCGCAATATAGAACAACATCTCACTACCATCCCTGACAACATCTCCCATGACACACACATTAACCTAAACACACTTGACCCTCAAAACATACTCACTGCTCCCATTGTGCCAGACGAAGTCAAATTCATACTGTCTAAAACACGGAGAAAGGCGCCTGGTGCCACGGGTATTAATCACCACCTTGTAAAGCACCTACCTAACACTTTCATAACAGCACTCACTCGCCTCTACAACGCCATCCTGGCATCAGGCTACTTTCCCGTCTGCTTCAAGACAGCGACCATTATCCTCATACCCAAGAAAAACCAAGACAAGACTAATCCACTAAACTACAGACCCATTAGTCTACTTGAGACTCTTGGGAAGACTCTAGAACGCATCATAAACCACCGACTTAGACTATTTCTCGAAGACGAAGGACTCCTCACGAACATGCAATTTGGTTTTAGACAACACAGATCGACACAAGAAGCACTAAACATTATCACAAACTACCTTCACATAAACAAACAGTCCAGACAAAAAAACAAGACAGCCTTAATTACAAAGGACATAAAACGAGCTTTTGACACAGTGTGGCACGAAGGCTTGAAGTACAAAATCTGCGAAAATTTCAACTTCCCATTAATTACTCAGAAACTTCTCTGCAACTTTTTGGATAATAGAACAGCCAAAATTAAGTTTTCTAATCTTTATTCAGATTCATTTGCACTAAACGCAGGCGTACCTCAGGGCTCAGTGCTCGCTCCTACCCTCTACATCCTATACACAAATGACTTTCCCAACCCCACTCACAATGACTCTCTCACAGTAATGTACGCAGACGACGTGACACAAATAATAAGAGCAGGCACAATAGACGCATTGACGAACAGAGCTCAAAGAGAACTTGACAAAGTAGCACAATGGGAGCAAAAATGGCGGATTCAGGCTCATCCTCAAAAAACACACGTCACATACTTTGCCAAAGGACATCCCCGCCCAAGACCCTTATTCCAGAACTCCCGAGCACCTGTCCCAAACCGCACACAAATAAATGTCTCTCCCACAAACAAAGTACTCGGCCTCACATTCGACAAAAACATCCGATTCCACAAACAAGCACAAACTTCCATTGCCATCGCATCTAAATCACTACAAACCATCTATCGATTCAGAAATGCCTCAATAAAAACCAAGCTTCACTTATACAAAGCACTTATAAGACCTCTTTTGTGCTACGACCCACTCAGCATTTCACTTTCGGCCCCTACCAACCAACTAAAATATCAAAAAATACAAAATAAAGCACTGAGGTGGATGTTCGGGACTCAGTGGTATGAGTTCCAGACGGCACAACATCTTCACAATCTAGCCCACATCCCCCCTCTAAATACTTATTGGCAGCAATTAGCAGAAAAACAAATTATAAAACTTGAGACCTTTCATGATAACTTCATCCAAATTTTCAACAGAATTTTATATCCCCCCCGCCCCTTGTCAAACCTCCTTCACCCCAACAACAGAGAGGCACCCATTCCAATATTCACTTAAAATCAGGATTGGTAGAGGAGGTGGGTCATGCCGGCTCGTCCACAGTCCAGCCTCCCTACCACTCTTGACCTAGATTCCTAGCTTCACTTCCCATTAAAATGTATAATTTCACAGACAAAGTACAAGACAACAACCTTTTAACGTAACTTCTATAATAATAACAGTACAGCCTTCTTACAGGTTCTGCCACTGACAGACTTCCCCAGCAGTACCCCTTTTGACTCCATGCCACCCAAAATTACCTCCCCTTTTATACCATTTTCGAATTACTACCACCCAAAAATACAACCCCAAAACATGCAAGCACTTTCGATCTTATACCATCCAAAATTAACTTGCTCCCCATCCCTTGCCCCCTTCTTGGCAAGCCATCCTGAATCACTAAAGTAACTTCTCCAACTAAATCAACTCAACCCCAGCTCAATTATTCAACTCACGCACGTTGGGTCAAGCCCCGACACCCTATTTCTCCCACTATTATCACTGTCTCTCCTACTTAACCAATAAAAACTTCCCTTCTTTCACCCTCACCCACCTTTTCTATATTCATTCATTCATTCATTATATATAGCCGTTATATATGTGTGTATATTCTTCGTCTTACATATCCATCTTATAAGAACATATGGGAGTCTGCAGAAAGTCGATTGGCCAAAACAAGGCAGATCCCTCTCACACCCAACCCATCTCGTTCATACGTTTATCTAATTTTATTTTGAAACTCTCTATCGTTCTTGATCCCACAATGGCGCTAGGCATCCTATTCCACATGTCTATTGTCTACATATCTGTTACCATTATGATATAATGATCAAACAGAATTAAAGTCATTCATACTTGCATAACGTGCTATAAGACGGCTTGACGACGTTCACAAGCACAAGTGCGTCAATGTGTGGATAGTTACATGTGTTTGTGTAAATGAATATGTTTGTGAGTGTAATGTAAAGTAATGCAAATACAGTATATATATATGTGCGTAAATAAATGTTTGTTTACGAATGTTATATGGATGTTCAAATGCATGTCTACATGAGTATATATGTGCGTGTGTAATGGCATGTACGTTTGGGTCATAATTTGGAAGGAACAAAATTATATATTTGTGAAAGAAATTGCAAAGTACACTGTAAAGTGATCAGCTCAGTAGCAGTAGGCTTTCAAGAATAAACTGAATAGCTTAATGAATTAATTGGGTGTGAGCTGGATCTGCCTTGCGTAGGCCAGTTGGGGGGGGGGGGGGGGGTGCAGTGCAAGCTTGTATGCACGAGTAGGAATGTGCATGTACGAGCATAAAGCCTGTACGTTTGTGAGTGGAAATATGTGTTTGTATAATTGATGTACACAATTAATAATGAATGTACAATATGTTTGTGTGTGTGTGAGTATGTGTGTGTATGTGTTTGTGTGTGTGTGTGTGATAAAGAGAGAATGAGAGTCATTCACATGACTTGTCTTTGTGAATGTGTGTTTGTGTTTGTGTGTGTGTGTGTGATAGAGAGAGAATGAGAGTCATTCACATAACTTGTCTGTGAATGTGTGTTTGTGTTTGTGTGTGTGTGTGTGATAGAGAGAGAATGAGAGTCATTCACATGACTTGTCTTTGTGAATGTGTGTTTGTGTTTGTGTGTGTGATAGAGAGAGAATGAGAGTCATTCACATAACTTGTCTTTGTGAATGTGTGTTTGTGTTTGTGTGTGTGTGTGTGATAGAGAGAGAATGAGAGTCATTCACATGACTTGTCTTTGTGAATGTGTGTTTGTGTTTGTGTGTGTGTGTGTGATAGAGAGAGAATGAGAGTCATTCACATAACTTGTCTTTGTGAATGTGTGTTTGTGTTTGTGTGTGTGTGTGTGATAGAGAGAGAATGAGAGTCATTCACATGACTTGTCTTTGTGAATGTGTGTTTGTGTTTGTGATTAGGAATGCGAATATGTATTTGTGCGTGTGGTTCTGAAAGAACATTAGAGTGTGGGTGCGATTGTGGGAGGGAATATCAATGTGTGTGCGTGTGTATTCTGATTGGAAATGTGAAGGCGAGTGTGTAGTTGTGAATGTATGTTCGAATATATGTGCGTTGTCGAGTGGTAATCTAAGAGTGTGTGTGTAGATATATGAATATAAATTACCGAACTTGTTCGTCAAGGTGAATACACGCAATGCGAGTTAATGACATTGTGGGTAGGAATACGAATATGTGTTCCTGAATGATTTTGTGCGTGAAAATGTGAATGTGCATGAGTTTGTGTGTGTTTATATAGTGAATCAACAGAGAAGATAATAGGTAACATTTCTCAATTGATGATGCATATATTGTCTGGTGATTATTGGCATCCAAATGTAATGTTTGGTTAATTTAGGATCGGGATGGTAATTGGTAAATCTATAGCATTATAAAACATTTATATTGCTACCATGTGAGTGCGGCCGAAGAAGGTTGCGAAAAAAAAAACGCTGACCAATCTCTGGATACCAGCGTACCTGGACCCTTTACCTTAAGATCTCAAGCTAATCCAGGAAATTAACACCTACTTGTAAATTGTACACCTCTCTCTCTCTCTCTCTCTCTCTCTCTCTCTCTCTCTCTCTCTCTCTCTCTCTCTCTCTCTCTCTCTCTCTCTCTCTCTCTCTCTCTCTCTCTCTCTCTCTCTCTCTCTCTCTCTCTCTCTCTCTCTCTCTCTCTCTCTCTTTTTTTTTTTTTATGGTGATGCCTGGCTGGTGGTGATTCAGACATTTACAGTCAAGAAAAATAACTCCAATTTGACGTGCACAACATGCCAGCTAGTCATCCATGAAAGGGAGGTAAAGGTTACATGTGACTCATGTTTGTTGCCAAAACACATGACTTGCGAAGGGCTAAGAAGGAAACCCAGTAGCAAAAATTGGTTTTGTCATAACTGTAAAGATATATAAGACAATGCTAGTGCTATGAAAAGAGATGGAAAACTAAACTACAGTTTTTAATATGTATTACTATTTGTAATTATTATTATTAATATTATTATGTTATTATTATGGCCATGATTATTACCCCCACCCCTCACATGCACACCCATCCACACACTCCCCTCTAACCGTCTGATGTGTCCTATATAACCAATTTCCCTTTCAATGAGCTGTTTATAAAGCACGCTATATGTCAAACTGTTGTTTCTCTACAATCAATTTGTTTTACATTTGTGGTTTACTTTTCCACACAACCTAGTTACGTATGTACAGGTTAATTCTGATATTAGTTGCTAGGATTTCATATTCGAATTAGTCATTCCAATTTTTACTACTAAGGAATTTTGTATATTTTTGTTTTTTTACATAAGAACATAAGGTAACGGGAGTCTGCAGAGAGCCAATTGGCCCACACACGGCAGATCCCTTTCACAATCTACCCATCTCGTCCATATGCCTATCTAATTTGATCTTGAAACTCTATAGTTTTTGTATCCCACTATAGCACTCGATAGCCTATTCCACTTATGTACAACATATGCTACCAAACCAATGTTTGTCTATATCTCCTCTGAAACAAAATTTATCTCATTTGAAACCATTTGTTCGAGTTATTTTGCTATCACTGAGCTTCAGTACACCTTTCATGTCCCCTTTATTAATCCCACTAACCCAATTGAGTACCTATGATATCCCCTCTAACTCTGAGTCCGTCTAACGAAATTTATGCTTTAACGGGTTGGTTGTGAAAGAGATCTGCCGCATATGGGCCAATTGGCTCTCTACATACTTCCGTTTTCTTATGTTCTTATGCTATGTTATTGGGAAATGTCTAATATTATGGATAATTTTTGTAATTTTTAATTGTACTCTCTCCAACGAATCTTTGTCCATTCAGAATGGGTACACCAAAATTGAACAGCATAATCCATATGAGGCCTTACTAACGCTGGATAAAAAAAAAAATAATAAGATTACAGCTGCTGTTCTATTACTCACACTTCTAAATATAAATCTGAGAGCTTTATTTGCCTTATTTCGGACACTGATGCATTGATTTCTTAACCTCGTTTGTCTCAAAATATATATATATATATATATGTTCGAGCACATGGGTAAGAGTCACAGATCCGGTCAAATGTTGCAACAAATGTCATTTTCCGCCATTAGAAATCATGCGAGAGAACAAGATCATCCGTACACAATAGATAATTTTCAAATAATTGGTAGATTCAGGAGTCAAAGTGAAGCACTCATTGGAGAGAAATTGCTTATACAAAAAGTCAACCCTGAGCTTAACATTTCAAACAATTCTTAATTGTGTGTCTCTGTAGCTTAATGATAATGTCATTTAGGGTTCATTATGATATTATTTAAGGTTTTTTGTAATGATTAGGTGTGATTTCGAAGCTTTTAGTCTAGATAGTTGCTGTTTGATAACTATTTTTCTAAATGTTTAGTATATTTCTTGGGTTTCGGTGTAGATTGATCAGTTCTCACTTATATTTTTGTTAACCTTCAGTTGTCCACGGCAGTTTCTTTAGTGTGGATGTATTTTATCCTTCTCTTGCTGGCTTAGTAAGTAACATTTTTATGATGTGTTAGTTTTGGGGGGAATAGTATAGAAACATGTTTATTGTATTGATAAAATGTAATGGTCTTTTTAAATTTTGATTGATTATTTGCGTTTATTTGTGATCTAGGATGATTTAATGTGTTCATGTGTTCATGTTTTATGCTATACTTTAAATGTTTAATTATATTTGATCCACTTTTACTTTTCATTAATTTTAAGTTTCATTTTGTTTAAGGATCAGTTGTTTTACCTGATGATGGCTTCCCTGATGTGGGCCGAAAATTTGTAAAGAAAATTGAAAAGAAGTAAGTGAAAATAAAAATGGCGTTGAGTACAGTTTTGACTCTTAATATGCTTACTATGGAAATTACGGTGCCCTAGGCCACCCACGGATGTACTATATATATATATATATATATATATATATATATATACGAAGTTAAATGAAGCAGCATTCTCATTAGTAATTATCTTTTTATTAATTCCTTCAATATTTCTTACAATTTTCCGTTGTGGTTCAGAGAGTTGATGGCTTAAGTTGGCGAAATTCTGGGGGCGGTTCTTCGACGTTTTGTTTGTCACTGCAGACATCTTCAGGAAGTGTGGTTTGAAGGGGAAGGGGGCGATCTGGGGTATTTATAGTGATTTTTGCTAAACGGGGAGAGGGAGGGGGCGTGGCAATGGCGCGCTAAGAGAGCCGCCATTGAAGGATGGATATCATCGGGTCAATCTTAGGTTATTTTTCGTCGTTGGTTGGCTGAGCCAAGGTCCATACAAGGTTAAGAGATACAACAGGTTGGAGCATGGGGTCACTCAAACTCGTACCCGCTCGCGCATGACGTCACAATGAAGGAAGGGTCAGAGGTCACTCGGCTGTAGTCAAATACATTCTATTTTAACAGGCAAACCAGTTAGTCACTGGCAAGAAGACGACATCAGCAGAGCAATCACTTTACGTAGCCTGAGCACAAAAACCTATAGGTATTTAAGGGAAAAGATTAAGTTTCCACTACCATGCATAAGTACCCTAAATCGATGGATTGCAAAAGTTAGTGTGGAACCAGGAGTACTGTCATCAATTATTAAAGTTTTACAATACAAATCCACGTCAATGACAGATTTTGAGCGACTGTGTGTATTGTCATTTGATGAGACAAATATAGCTCACGAATGGACTTATGATAAAGCAACTGACACACTTTATGCACCCAAAACCAGAGTACAATGTGCGATGATAAGAGGATTGACGAGCCCTTGGAAACAACTCATATATTATGATTTTGACACAAGCATGACCATGGACATTCTGTTTGAAATTATTTCTAAGGTAGAAGCAGTTGGATTTTTGGTAGTTGCTATGGTCAGTGACTTAGGACCAACACACCTGAGGCTATGGAAAACATTAGGTATCAATGTAGACAAACCATTCTTTACAAATCCAGCTGCTTCTAACAGGAATATATATGTTTTTGCAGATGCCCCCCATTTAATCAAACTAATTAGGAACAATTTCCTTGACTCAGGTTTTCAGTTAGATGACGACAAAGAAAAGAATGTCAACAGTGAATGTGTCCGAGAACTGATAAATATGAGTAAACTGGACCTAAAAGCAACCTATCATTTGTGTTTCAATCATATATATGTGAGAGGGGTGAAGCGCATGAATGTTCGCCTTGCGGCGCAATTGCTGTCAGAAAAAACCCCAAAAGCATTAATGTATTTTGGAGAACAGGGATTACTGCTGAGCAAAGACTGGAAGAATACAAGTATTTATATTGCATTGGTTGATTCTTGGTTCGACTTATTTAATTCCCGAAATCCAACAGATAAAAAACTGTCACGAGCGGCATATGGGCTGCAGTTACCCAATCAAAACAAATTACTGAATGAAATGCTTAACACCACAAAGTCAATGCGAGTCAAAGGCAGGGGTAGCTTGTATCAATTTCAAAAAGGAATTATTGTATCGTGCCAGTCTTTGCTCGGTTTATATGAGATGCTAAAAGAAAAATATAACATCTCCTATATAATGACATATCGGTTGAATCAAGATGTATTGGAACATTTTTTTGGTTGTCTTAGGCAAATAGGAGCTTCAAACCACCAGCATCCATCACCTGTACAAGTTAAGTATCGAATCAAATCATACCTGCTTGGGAAGAACATAGAGTTGGTAGGAAACAATTATAACACTGACAACAAACAAAATGATTCAAGCATATCCGAAGCTGTTTTTTCTCAAACAGAACCATCACAGTCTACTGCAACTGACACAACAGAAAACCTTGAACATGAACTCCTGTTGTCAGCAGTATTATTTTCTAGTTATGAAGGAAATGCATGTGACTCCAGTGACTATGATACTGAAATTCCAGTTGGTATGTCAAGTACAAATTTATCCCAAGAAAATGAAAATGAAGGTTTGAGGTATATTGGTGGATATATTGCCAGCAAGTTTCCCCAGCATGAATTTCTAGGTCAGAAAGTGTCAGAGGATGACACAACCTGGATTGGGAAAATATGCAGAAAAGAAGGGATGCTTATGACACCCAAAAAGGAATTCTTTGAACAGCTTAAATTAATGGAAAAAATCTTTGTGTGTTTTCATGGGAAAACAGAGTTCAAAGCTGGCAAAAACTCAGTAAAATCATTGTGTAAAGAAATTGTTGGTATGGTGACTTTACCATGGGAAGTAATTAGTTTTTTTGTAAGATGCCGAATGTTTTTTAGAATACGGATTTTAAACAGAAATATGAATGCTAATGATCCTAGAAAAACTAAATCTAAAATGTCTAAACTAATAAAATCAGTGTGAAATCCTCGTGTTTATTTAATCCTTATCCCTCTTTGTGCAAGCTAATTATATTATAAGAATAAGAAAATAGAACAATAACCAAGCAAAATGAAGATACCGGGTATAAAAAAATACCGGTACTAATATTAATTAACATGTTTGACACCTCTGGTCTAGTGGTAGCACTTTGGCTGGCAGGCGAGCGTTTTTCTAGCTTTCTTTCTCTCGCCCCACCTTCTGACGTCAACAGGCTGCACGTGCGCCAACCTGTTGTATCTCTTAACCTTGGGTCCATAGATACATCAGGTCAACCCACGCGCAGCTCAGTGACGTCACACTGTTGTACCAAATGAAAGAAAGAGAGAATACGCTCGCCGCTCTGCCTAGCTCCGCCCCCTAACAGCTGCGAGACGTTGTAAAGGCTTATCCCTCACACAGTCCACACAATATCTGGACTGTGATCCCTCAATACCTTCACCTTCCCGCCTATACACTGTCACAAGCTTATAATACTTTGTATATTTGTTTACCCGGTCCAATCATTTTCATATAAAATGTAGGCTATTACTATATTACTATTATAATATTATAATATTATATTTAGCATATACAAAATGGGATAACTATTTTCAGGTTTAATTTATAGGTATTGGTTATTGTTCTAATTTCTTCTTACAACTAGGTTGCACAAAGCGGGATAAGGATTTCACAAAATTCGGTACACACTTATTTTATTAAATACATGTGTCGATTAAAGTTAAATTATGAAGATTTGGACTTAGAGCACTGACAAGACCTGCGTCCAGTATCATCGTAAGGTTCCGTAAGGTTATTATGAAGAACATTGGACAGGTTATAAAACAATAATAACATAATAGAATTGAGTACAAAAAGCCTGTTGGCCCATACAAGCCAGATCCCTCTCACACCTAACTCATCTCGCACTTATGCCTTTCTAGTTTGATGTTGAAGCTCTCAAAATTAGCCATATAAATATATCTCAAATTTAGCCTTATAAATGCATATCAAAATTAGCCTTATATATACAGTACATGGTCAGTAAATTGGTAGATAAATTTTAATATTAACAAATGCAAGCTATTAAGGATAGGGAAGATTAATGCAAATGCAAAATATAAACTAGCTAATAATTATGAAATTATAAAACTCAGAATGTGAGAAAAAGCTATGTATGTTTGTTAGCAATGATTTAAAACATAGAAAACAGTGTAATGTATTAGCGTTCGTAACAATGCAAACATGATTTTCTGGTTCATTTCAGGGAGTGTGATTAACAGAATTGTTGATGATATCTTAAAACTTGACTTGTTATTAGTGATAAACCATATGGATTATGCAGTTCAAGTTTGGTGATTTTATTACAAAATGGACATTGATTCTTTGGAGCGAGCACATAGCAGAATTACACACATTTTCCATAATATTAGAAATCTGACATATGACAATGGTTAACGTGTCAATAATCTGTGTGTGATAACCCGGATTCGAATCCTGGCGGATCACATATATGATTTCATTAATTTCATTGGAGGAGTTTGGTGGTGTGGTGAAATTGATATAAATGATTAATATGAAAACAGTTTGAAGAACTTAGAACATAAGAACATAAGAAAGCGGGAATCTGCAGAAAGGGATCTGCCGTGTGTGGGCCAGTCGGCTCTCTGCAGATTCAAGTGATCGTATGTTCTTATAAATACACATCATAATTAGTCTTATAAAAACACCATATAATAAGTCCCAACAATTATTTCACACTTATTTCATTAACTTAGACATTTTAGATTTAGTTTTTCTTGGATCATTGGCATTCATGTTTCTGTTCAAAATTCTTATTCTAAAGAACATTAGACATTTTACAAACAAACTAATCACTTCCCATGGCAAAATGTTTGCCGCAGATTCTTGCACATTGTGGAGTAACTCTGTTTTTTTTACCACATAATGTAGTCTATTTGGCCCTCAGTTGTTCATCTTTGGGAAATAGATGGAATGATACATTTCCTTGTTTAATGAATACAGACTTGCACCCAACAACTTCACAGTATAACGGCATTTTGTTCACTTACAATAGCAGAGCTACACTGGCACACGTCATTATGGTCATTATGGTCACTGTCGTATTATAAAATATCAAAGTTATTTTTTCACGGCACGAAGATATAGAAAACGGAGGATGCTGCTCCAACGGCTGTGATTTTGAGAATGAGCGGGAAGAAACTGGTGACCCCTTCACCCTTCAACGCTCTGACGTCATGCGCGTGGATAGGGAGTTTGAGCGGACCCCGTGGGTTGACCTGATGTATCTATGGACCTTGGGCTGAGCGAGGTGTATCTATCTATCTATCTATTGCCTGACGCCGTGATCCCCGAAGGGGTGGCCACGAACGAACCGCCCCCATGCACCTCTGTACCCAGTCAGTCGACGCCCCTCCCCCCAACCAGCACCGCCTTCGTTCATGTAGTTCCTCACTCCATCCTTCCACCTCATATTCGGTCTACCTCTCCCCCTCTGTCCCTCCACCTCGCTCTCGTACACCCTCTTAGTCATTCTCTCGCTTTCCATACGTTCCATATGGCCGAACCATCTCAAGTTGTTCCTTTTCACACTTTCCAGCACATCTACCTCCACACCACACCTCCTTCTTACTTCCTCATTAGTCTGTCTATCCCTCCATGTAACTCCGCACGCACTCCTTAAGTAATTCATTTCCACTGCTCTCACTCTTGGTCTGAGTCTCTCAACCAACGTCCATGCTTCGCTTCCGTAAGTCAGTGTCGGGATTACCACACTGTCATGCAAGGACTTCTTCACTTCCATACTGACCACCCTATTTCTTGTTACTGCTTTTAGCGTTCCTACAACCCTCTTCCCCTGTTGTACCCTCTCCCGCACCTCTTCATCCATAGTCCCATCTTTACTCAACACACTGCCCAGATACTTAAAAGAGTTGACGATCTCCATAGCCTGACCGTTCAGCTTCACCTCACACTCTGTGACTTCACCCCTTTCGAAGACCATAACCTTGCTCTTCCCCGTATTTACCTTCAAATTCCGTTTTTCGCACACTGTTCCAAACTCATTTACCAGACCCTGCAACTCCCATTCATTATCACTCATCAGAACTGTATCATCCGCAAACAGCAGTATAGGTAGCTTCCACTCAATTCCCTCCCTTTTCAGCGATACACCAACATCCACTGCTCTTGATAGTATTTCTTTCATAACTCCATCCATATATACAGTAAACAACCACGGGGACATCACACACCCCTGTTTCAAACCAACATTCAGGTCAAAGAACTCGCTCTGCTCACTCTCCACACGTACTGCCGCCTTTGCACCCTCATACATGCTCTTCACTGCTTTCAGCAACTTGCCCTCTACTCTGTATATTCTAAGTACTTTCCACAAACCTTCTCTATCCACTCTGTCATAGGCCTTCTCTAAGTCCATAAAGGCAACATACACCTTTTGTTTCTTCTCCAGATACTTCTCCACAACACAATTCAGGGTAAAAATCTGATCTACACATCCTCTTCCCTTCCTAAAACCTCCCTGCTCGTCGCCTATCCATTTCTCCGTTCTCACTCTCACTCTCTCAATCACTACCCTACTGTATACCTTCCCTACTACGCTTAGAAGACATATTCCTCGGTGGTTACCACACACTCCTCTTGCCCCTTTGCCCTTATATAGGGGGACTATTATGCCAGTCTTCCAGTCATCGGGTGCACTCCCCTTCTCCCATGCTAGTTTGCACATTTTCCATACCCATTCTATCACTATCTCACCACCATACCTCAACATTTCCCCACACACTCCATCTGTTCCTGGTGCTTTCCCCAACTTCACTCTTTTCATGGCTTCCCACACTTCTGACCTCCTGATCCCCACCTCCTCCTCCACTACTTCTCTTCTTCTCCCTCCCATACCATATCCAGCTATGTTTGCTGGCTCTTCATTCCTTTCATTTAGCAACTCACTGAAGTACTCCCTCCATCTTTCGACTCTCTCTTGCTTCTCGGCTAGCATTCTCCCATTCTTATCTTTCACACCCTTACTGTTTCCCTTGCTACCTTCCCTAACTTTCTTGACTTCTTTCCAGAACAGTTTCTTACTCTCCCTCCATTTTACACTCAGATTCCTTCCAAATTCCTCATCTACTCTTCTCTTACTTTCCTTCACTACTCTCTTCACCACCCTCTTACTCTCCACGTACCTCGCTCGTTTCTGCCTCTCGGAATCTTCATTCCCTCTACTACCCAACCACTCTCTATATGCTTTCTTCTTTTCTTCCACAGCTATTCTTACCTCTTCTGTCCACCATGCTGTACCTTTCACTCCCCTCCCTCTTCTCCTCACTCCACACACCTCCTCACATGCTGCACAGATCTCATCCTTAAACACCTTGCTCATCTCCTCCACTTCCTCCATAACTTCCAGGTCGAACCCACCTGGTCGTCTTTCCACTGCTCTCCTGTACTCCTCCCTGACTTCCTCCTCCTGCAACCTCTCCATGCGCTGTCTTATTGCGTGGTGGAAGAAGAGAGGCGGGTGCCTGCATTATCGTGGTGCGTGGTAGGTGTGGGAAGGGGAGGGGGGCGGATGTGTGTCGGGGTATGTCGTCTAGTTGAGGGTAGTACCTGTAGGTCTTTATAGTCTGATTGTTGATACTGGGTTGTAGGGCTTGTATTATATGTACAGGGCTTCAAGAATGGTAAGTCGTCTGGGGTCGTTTTCCTTGTCAAGTATGGTAGTGTGCTTGTCTTAGTCGGGGTGGGTCAGGGCTTGGTGGTAGGGTTGTTAATAGTGTTCTTTAATAGCTCCAGATTGGAGGTGAAGGATGATCCTCACTGTTGCATGTGTGCTGGTGTATGACATGATGGTCGTATCTCTGGCTCATAGTAGTGGTAGGGCGGTTCTTGAGGACAAGGTTAGAAGTTTTTTGGGGTTTATGATAGATGATTAGTTTTATTTTGTTGTCGGGGTTTATGGGGTGGACTTTTTCTCTCGTGATCATCTCGTCAGTCTTGTACTCAGAGGACATATGCTAAAAGTAATCAATCTTGATGTCGTTAGAGGGGCTGTTGTTAGGGGTACCCTGGTTGTGCCACTTTTCTAGTTGTCGTTTGATGGTGGTAGATATGGCAGAGTTAGATTACCCATTGTTAATGAGTACTTGAGAGAGGCTCTCAAGTTCTAGGTGGGTATCTCTTCTCCTCCACCACGCAACAAGACAGCGCATACACCTCGCCCAGCCAACCAATGACGAAATATAACCTAAGATTGACCTGACGATATCCATCCTCCAATGTCGGCTTTCCTAGCGCGCTGTAGTCAAGCCCCCTCCCTCTCCCTGTTTAACAAAAAAAACTATAAATACCTCCAGATCGCCCCCGTCAACTAATATATACAGTATATATATATATATATACCGGTATATATATATATATATATATATATATATATATATATATATATATATACTGTATATATGTCATGTCTACCATTTGGAGTTATTTCATAATTAATATTACTAAGTTGCTTCCTTTCTTATTAGGTACTAGGAGGGGTACCCGGCATTGCCCTGGTTTAAATTCTACTACCATAATCACCATCATCAATCACTACTACCACAATCATCACAATACTACTACTACCATAATCACCGGCCTCGACCTCCCTGTGCCTCATTAAACATAAATGGCGACCTCGATTTCGGCCGCTAAATGACCTCCGATTTTGGATCCGACCTCATCCGTACGCCCATTTTGGGGAGCTGCGAACAATTTTCGTTCCATACACCTTTTCGATCGGAGGCCTCCTTCTGCCCCAAACGGCCATTTTTTTCGCATTTTTTTCACTTCCGTATACTACATAAGTTCTGCCGAAAATTTGATTAACCCTTAACCATCGGCGCGTAACATATGTCGAGTTAAAGAAAACGTGCCCATATGCGGGCTTCGACAGATGTCGAGTGCAATTTTGAGCACGTAATGTGCTCTGAGAGAGAGCTGAGCGGTGCGAGGAGCATAGATTCCCGCCTGACCGCTCGCCACCACCGCCGTGGGTCGACTGAAATTTATTACACCCTCCTCCACTCTCTCTCACTCACTACACTGGGAATTTTGTAAGGAAATTACCTTATTTTTAGGGTTTTTGCACTCGTGTTGCATGATCGTTGCAAGAGAACCAGTCATCGTAGAAGGATGGTTCGGGTGTCATTGGAAAGCTCTGTTTATGCCCTTTCAGGGATAGATACTTGTATTACGCTCTGGGTCTTGTTTATGCATGACAAAGAGTACGGAAACTACCCCATTTAGGGTAAAATCACCCGCATGGCGGGTAATAGAAGTTACCGACCCACCCGCTCGTAATGTGTTAAACAAAAGTGTCTCTGATTTCCATTAAACTCGCCTAAAACCATCTCCAAAGCCTGGGCTTTCCAACGGTGCCCCACACTCCCACCTGGCACCAAAACTGTGGGAGGAGTTTAGTAACAAAGGTACAAAGGTCGGGTAACTGACAAACAGACAAACATTGACCTTTATTTGTTAAGATATTAATTGGAAGCACTTTTTTTTTGTTCTTAGATTTGTAAATTGAATTGTTCATGGATGAATCTCAACCTTTATGATATAGTTACCTTAAGATTCAAATATTTGCTGTCTCACTGAAATTAATCTAATGAATTCAAGTATGTTAATTGATTCAGTTGCTTCGTTGAAATGAATCTGATAGTTTCATATTAATTGTTGAATTCAATTATGCTTCATGTTGTTTGATTCAGTTGCTAAAGGAGTGTACTGAAAGGGGTGGGTTTGAATTGGAGTTTTTTCCCTGGGTGTTTTCACTCATTTTCGACTCACGTTATATAAGTAGTTAAAGTTTGAATGACTCATAACACTAACGATTAGTACAAATGTATGTATTTAACTTACAAGCGATAAAGTCTGAATGAGTATTAGCTTAACCTTTCTGCATATTAATAAAATATATAAATATAAATGTTATTTGTATTCCTAAATCAGCTGTTGTTGCTCCGAGACCTCGGGGTTTGGGATCGTCTGTAAGCTCTCTGAGACGTTTCAACTACTGCCTAGCTGACTTGGTGAGCAAGCAGCAGATTGATGGCAGAAAGCAACGGACCACAGTCGGCAGCAGACGGCAGTCAACACTAATCTACACCAGCAACGGACCACAGTCGGCAGCAGACGGCAGTCAACACTAATCTACACCAGCAACGGACCACAGTCGGCAGCAGACGGCAGTCAACACTAATCTACATAGCCACGGCCACCAGCAGTCTCCCTTGTCCCTCTACCGACTTTGTTGCCGTTGGATGGATTACAGCTGTCATTACCTCCTTCTTTGCAACAGTCCCATTGCATTTCCGTGTAATTAGGAGGGAACAACTTATGATGGAGGTTGGAGTGGTGATGGATAGTGATTACTGCCGAGAGCCCCAAATTATCTTAACATATGGAGTTAACTAAGTGAAAATTAAGTTATTTTTGCTAACTCGCATAATACAAATAGTGATAGTATTAATAAAGAAACATTAAGTTATTACATAATCATAGACTTCTGATCTCGGTTTATGGCTAACTGAATTATGAAGTGAAAAATATAATTAAGTCATTACAATTAATCAACATGATAAATAGTAGCTTATAATACCTGATAATGCAGAAAGTGTTATGCATAACCAATATATGTGTGAATGTGTGTTTTGGTGTTAGAATATAATTGATTTAATTAAAAAGAAATATAACTTTGTATACTTTTTCTTATCCTATTGTATTTGACTGCAATTTTCAATCGAGATCCCTCAGTATTTTAAATATATAAAGAATTAAGAAACGGACTATATTTATTATCTTACTCCAGGTCTCTACATATTAAAAATGAAAGAATTTTATCTGGGCATGTAGAATAATTCCTGTGATTTACGACAAGTGACGCCCGAACAGGGACTCGATTGTTGGTAGTTGAATAATAATAGTGGGTGAGTTAGCGATGAGAAAAGAAAATCCTACAGTCATTGAAAAGGACGAAATGAAAAGTGCAAGATACATGCCCTACCACAATGACCACAACGACTGCCGTACTCCAACCTATGGATGAGGGACTTTCTTCTGATTTAAGGGTTCATGCACCGGAGTGTGGGATGTCTGAAGCAGCATTTCAAGTTGTCAAGAGTCTACAAAGAAAACAACGTGATGAACGAGCTCGACAGAGACAAGTACAAGAGAATGATGTGGAATTAACTGCCCAGCAAGAGGATCAACTAAGACAGTTTCTGCCATTGCATTCATCACTAGAGATGGAGTGTCTCCCATCTCTTTCCTTTGAACAACGACTACAATTGTTACAGTTACAAGTGCCATTACAGCAATCTGATGAACATGCCGTTCATCAGATTGCTGTAATGGCACTTGTAACTGTAGCAATTGTAGCTCAACTTAGGAATGAAGAACTCAGGCTTCAGTTGCAGCTTGAGGAAAAGAAAGCCACTGCTACAGCTCAGTGTGAAGTTGACGGGAAAGCAGTGCATCACAAAATAAAGGTAAAGATTCCTTCATTTGATCCTTCTAAGGATAAAATTGACAACTATTTGATTCGGTTCGCAAGGCTCGTGACTGACTTAAATATGATTGATAATGAAAAGCTACTGCATTTGGTTAGTCAGCTCACCGGAAAGGCATTGGATGTCTATACTCGAATGGGAGAGAGACAGGTGATTTATGAGCAACTAAAAGAAGAACTGACTCAAGCATTTGGAATGAGTATAGAGGAAGCTCATAAGAACTTTCGCCATTCATAATTACAAGGGGACGAAACCGCTGGACAGTTTGCCGATAGATTTACAGCTTCTTTGAAGAACTGGTGGAAATTGGATGGTGCAACTCAAGATCTTCAAGATCTACAAGATTTGCTGGTGAGAGAGCAGTTTTACCAGAGCTGCCCCACAAACCTTAAGTCATTCCTAACCCAGAGAAGGATAAAGAGTTTAAAAGAAGTAATGGAGGAAACTACTTCATGGTTTGATGCGTATGGTCACCCAGCACGCAAGACCATTCCCGAGAAACTGCCAGGAAGGTGTAAGGAGTCTGAGTCTAACAATGAACAGATGAAGGATAACTTTATCAAAACTGGCAGTAAAGAGTATCTACAAAAGGGAAATAACTATAAGAAACCTTTTCATAACCTCCAGTTTTTTCCCAAGAATTACCAGAAAGTAACAGCAACAACTATTAGCACCAAGAAACCAAAGCAGGAAAAGGGAACAAAGGATGAACAGAGCTCCAATGAAATTGATTCCTGACAGCAAGCATGTTGTTGTCTGTCTGTAGATCATGCTTCTATTATTGCTGGGACGTCATGCCATCCATCAGTCATCACTGCACCAGGAAAAGTCAATGATATGGAAGTTCTGTGTATGCAGGATTCTGGAGCCACAGGCTGTATCATATCGAGAAAGTAGTGAAACCTGAACATTTTACAGGGAGAAATTTTAGACTACAGGCAATAAATGGGACAATTAAAATTGTACCATAGGTAGAATAACAGTGTGACACCTTTTTTATGCTGGAAATGTTCGTGCAGCAGCTATAAAGACCATAAAGGTAGTTAAGGATAGTGTGACAAGTGTAAAGCCAATTCAAGTTCAAACCCCATATTCACTGAGCGATGACAAGCAAAGAACGGGTGAAATTTGTAGAACTACGATGCAAAGCCAAATAGTTAATTAAGCAAAGTGAAAAGACGCTGGAGTTACATGTTGCGAATCAAAGTAAAACAAACCCGAGAAAATTATATAGTTATATCAGAAAGAAGAAAGTAGTTACTTCAACTGTTGGACCGTTAGTCGATGAAAAGGGAGAATACACCAAAGACGAAGTAAAAATTAGTAATGTCCTCAATACCTTCTTTGCATCAACCTCCATGATGCGAGTAAAGCTGTAGATATTATATACCTTGATTTTCAAAAAGGCCTTTGACAAAGTTCCCCATAAACGTTTACTGCTAAACTTAAAAGCGCATGGAATACAAGACGGTGTGTTGAAATAGATAGAAAATTGGCTCACCGACAGAAAGCAAAGAGTAGTCATAAACGGTAAGGCATCTAAACGGACCAATATAAGTAGCAGGGTACCCCAGGGATCGGTACTAGGACCAATTATCTTTCTAATTTATATCAACGACATAGATGAGGGTCTCACCTGAACAATCTCAAATTTTGCTGACGATACAACAATTGCAAATAGCGTACTCTCAAAAGAACAAGTTGACAATATTCAACACAATCTAGATAAGTTGTCATGTTGGGCCCAAATTTGGCAAATGAGTTTCAATGCGGATAAATGTAAAGTACTACATATCGAATACCGAAATGAGAAAACAAACTATTCGATGAATGGCACTCAGCTTAAAAATGTAGACAGAGAAACCGATCTGGGAGTAACAATATCGAGTAACCTAAAACCGAGTCAATAATGTTCAGAAGTTGTTAAGAAGGCAAACAAAATAAATGGCTTTATAGGCAGGTCATTTGAGCATAAATCCAAAGAAGTTATCCTAACTCTTTACAATTCCTTAGTCCGCCCTCTTCTGGAATACTGCGTTCAATCATGGTGCCCTTATTACCAAAAAGATATAGACAAGCTAGAACGAGTTCAACGTAGAGTAACCAAAATAATTATACTTAGCCTAAAGAACAAACCATACGAGGAGCGTCTAAGAGAATTAAATCTATTTCCTTTAACCCAGCGCAGATTAAGAGGCGACTTAATTCAAGTGTTCAAAATCATCGACAATATGAACTGTAGTAAGTACTTCACTATCGACCAGTCTAATTACACGCGGGGAAACGGTTGCAAAATTATTGGTAAATCTTTTAACTCGCAGGAATCTAAGAATTTCTTCTTCAATCGAGTTGTCAACTTGTGGAATGGGATTCCCCGAGACGTTATAGACTGCAGCACCGTTGATTCTTTTAAACTTCACCTAGACAAATATATTGCATCAAACCCACGACTGACTGTGTTTGTAATTGAATAACTTTATTTTATTCCACCCTCAGATTCATCAAAGGATTATTGAGTTTATTTATTGCTAAGATGTTACTCTCTTTTTCCCAGATATACAAAAGATCCTATAACTGTGTTATGTTACTAACCCATCTGTTCCCTACTAACTTCCTAGTCCTGCCACGGACATTAGTTCCAGGGGAGTAGTTTCCTTTCCAATTTTCCCTTACCCACTCTAAACCACTGTTTGGACACTTGATCCTCAGTGTTTTGGAGGACTAGCAGCCTAGAGGGGTCACTAGGCTGTTGTTGTTTGATTTCCTTTGTACCCATTTGTACTCCTTGCATCACAGGAGACTGGAACAGTGTTGACTGATGGTTTGACAGAGACTCAACATTTGTAATAAACTACTGCAACAGTCGTAAGTAGAACCCAGGATAATGCTGTACATGCAAACAAAACAAATCTAAAAATTAAGTAATTGCAAGAACTAGTTGAAGTGGAAAACGTAGTGCAAGAACAAAAGGAGGACAAGTCACTGGCAACAATAAGGAAGTATTAACAAGGCAAGAGGATCTTTAGAAATAAAGGGAACAGTCATCAGTTTGTCATAAAGAGAGGATGATTATACAACAGAATATCTTCAAGTAGAGGTGTATCTCGTGATGCGTTTGTGGCTCCAAAAGCTTATAAAACTGCAGTTTTCAAGCTTGGACAGGATGCAATCATGGCAGGTCATATGGGTCAGAAAAAGACTTTGGCTAGACTTTGGCTTAGACACAATTCACATCCTCCATGATGAACGAAGTTTATTGTCTACTCTCAATTCATGGCCAACAATCCACCCCATATCATCCCATGTGCAACAGACTTGTGGAACGCTTTAATGGTACATTGAAGAAGATGTTGCGTCGCATGACTGCTGAACAACCGAGGGAGTGGCCAAGATTTGTGATTCCTCTACTCTTCACTTATAGGGAAGCCCCTCAGAGTAGTATAACATTCTCCCATTTTGAACTTGTGTATGGGAGAACAGCTCACGGACCACTGCAAGTATTACGGAAACTGTGGGATGACAAGGCCGGAACTGAGGATGTGCAGCTAACTTACAACTATGTTTTAGACCTAAGGAATCGTCTTAAATAAACTTGTGATCTTGCAAGGGAGGAGCTTACCAAGAGTCAAGAAGTACAAAAGTAATATTTTGATCGGAAGTTGAAAGCAAGATAATTCAAGCCAGGTGATCAGTGTTTCGTACTATTGCCTACTTCTCAGAATAAGTTACTCATTCAATGGAAGGGACCCTATGAGGTCACTGCAACTCCAACCGAGTATAACTGTACCGTGAAAGTGAAAGGTAAGCTCAAGACATTTCATCATAATATGCTGAAATTCTATTACCAGCCAGCAGCCTGTGCCATGACTTCTCATCCTTCTATTGAGCAGCAAGATAATTTGAGAAGAGTGAAGGGACACTATCATGTGGAGCAAACCTCATGCTATGCATCTGTTGTAGAGGAGGAAGAGCAGAATTCAAACATCTCTTGCCACCAAGCCTTCAAACACAAAATCTCAAAGATGAATAATTCTCCGATGGTTTGACAAACAATCAGCTTGCGGGACTTCTAAGTGTTCTTCAGAGGTACAAAGACTTCTTTTTCAGATGTTCCTTAACCCACAGGACCCCAGGGATGCACGTGATGCGTCGGCAATGTATGTAACGCTAAACCCCAGAGCCGCAGCACCTGCGTGAGCAATTTCGACATTATTTACTCTTGCCCTATGGTAGCTAGAGGCTTGAGGATGGTATGGGATATACCTTATGATGTTGCCGAACAATGGCGGTACTCGGTAACCCCAAAGTCCAGCCGCGCGGTAGGGTACGGGCGGATGGGGAAAAACGACTCACAAGTCCCGAGGTAGGGTGAAGAATGAAGAGAGGGGCACACCTCCGCTCCGAGAGACGCCTAGGAGCGAAGGAGGATGCGCCGCTTGGACGCTAGAGGACACGGCTATAGGACATCAGACTGACGGGAAGTACAGTGTTTGATAGATCTAGTTTATTATTTTATTTTATATTTTTACGATATTTTTTATCAAATTTTTCCACTATCATAGATGGATGAGTCCGTGAATGTTTTGAGCATTCGCTCACGATGATATGGTTAATCTCTATTATTTGAGCTCCTAGGCGGGATATTTGAAATGGCATGCCATAGGTTCAAAGAGAGGCCATAAGTTTGTTAAGGCAGTTCGTCAATGATGGAGGGGCCACTAATAAATTCTGTGTGTTGAGTGCTTGGATTTGTTGAGTGATGTCCTGTGTGTGGGGTGCTGGAGAGTGTTTCAGTGTGCCGCTTTGTCTGATGAGGTTTTGAATTTCTGGTAAGAAGTTGGGTTGTGTCTTTTTCTGTTACCTCTTGGAATGTGTTTCTTGTAAAATTGTTGGATAGTTGTGTTGAATGTGTGGACAGCATTGTTGATGTTAGTAATGGGTGCGCTGTTTAGGGTTTCAAAGTGTTGTTCTGTCTCTTCTGAAAGCTTCCCAGTTGGCTCTTTTATAGTTGGTGTATGTGTATCTGTGGCTAGCTGAGGTGACTCTGATTTTGGTGGTGATAATGATCGGGAGGTTTTTACCACCCTCCAGGATGTTGTGGGGGCGAGTTCTGGGGAGCAAAGGGTGATATCTGGAAATGATGGGTCAAAGAGGGCTTGGTGGGGAGTATGGATATGTTGATGGGTGTCGTTAAGAATAAAAAGGTTGTCTTATTGGCGTTGTAGGGCCAGCCCTATTTCTGTGTCCGGGTTGTCGACAAACCAGGCCGACGTCTTGGCATTGAAGTCACCACCCAGGATGATGTGTGGGGTGTTTGTGATTTGTTGTAGTTGTGGTCTGTATTCGTTAGGTACTGTAGGGGATGTTTGGGGGGGGGGGGGGGGAAGTATGTGTTTATGATGGTTATGTTGGATTTGTTGCCAGTGCATGTTTTGATGGATTGTATTTCTGTTGTGTTATCATTTGGCAGGAGGATGGATTTGGTATGTGCACTGGTGTCTGTATAGGTTATTTCTTTGTGAACCAAGGTGATGAAGCCTCCGCCGCCCCGGTCTTGTCTGATGGTGGTGAAATCATGAATTGTAGGTGTTCTTTGTGTTGTGCAGAGTATTTTTTCTTGTAAGATGGCAATGTGTATGTTGTGTTGTTTGATGAAGTGTGAGAGTTTGTGTTTCTTTGTGTAGATGCCATCTATGTTTAATTGAAGAATGTTGTGTGTGCGGTGTATGTTGGGTGCTGCTGCACGGGGATGGGGTGGGGGTGAGGGAGGGGGTGGGGCAGGGGGTGGGAGTGGGGAGGAGGGAGGTGGGTGAGGTCGTGGTGGGGTGCGGGTGGGGATTGGGGTGCAGAAGATGAGGGTATGAATGGATTAGTTTAGGGTGTGTTGTGTGGGGATGAGGATGTGGATGGTATGGAAAGGCTAGGTGGGTTGGGGAGGAGAGGTGTACGGGTTTTAGGAGAGAGGTTTGACTGGGAAAGGGAGGGGCAGAGGAAAAGGTCCAGCTGTTTGCATAGTGTTCCGTAAAGGCAAGTGTTGTGCAGGTGAAATGGGTCCAGTTCCCGCATGAATTGCAGAGAACTGAACCCTTTATGTGGTGACTCGAAGAGATAGGTTTTGAGCCTTTTGGACATATGTATTTGTAGGTGGGTCCTGGGTCCTGGTTGAAAAGTCAGTTAAAAGAGACGCCGCACTTCTCACAGAGTCTTGACCCTCCAGCCACCCTTGCCTGTCATGGTTCTTTTTTTATCTCCACAGTTAACACTCTGCTGATAGAGTCAATTGACCCAGGCCACCTCCTCATCCAGGTGCCTTCTACCCCTGTCGTTCCCCCTGACCCCCCACCTTCACTTGTACTTGTTCTCTGATGAGCTAGGGTAGTTTTCAGATTAGATAAGATATGTGCACCGTCCTGTGAGACGCCTTCGGAGTTTTTTTGTGGGTGTATTATTAACTTGTGCTCAGGAGACCTTTGCTGTGATAAGGCAAGTATCCATGTTGTTGCTTTCTTATGATTTTTTAGGCATGAGGCTTCTTTTAGCTATTATGGGGCCCGCTGTTCGGCTACCCAATGGGGTGGGTTCAGTAGTTTTGATCTCTTCGTGGAGGACCTTGTGCATTTCAAATTCTCTTACTTAGTGAGAAGCTTGGCTACAGGTCATGACGCTTTTCGCCTACGTTCCTGTTCTTCGTGCGAGGGGAAGGAGTACCCAGCAGTTACCTAGCATACACCTGTCGTTGACTACTGCCCCTGTTAGTTCACTAGGCCTCCTTGTAGGTGTTATTTTATGGCTAGGAGGTATTATTATCAAATAATATGCTTGTAACATAATTATGCATGTTGAATCACGTTGCTTGGGTTTGGCGACCGTCGGGCAAGCAGTGATCAGTCTGGTGCTATGTTCGACATGTGTCTGGACCCTCCTGATCCCCGTTCATTTTGCAATGTTGGGGCTCGTGTGGCTACCTGGAGTAATGAAGAATTCAGCTTTCATTTATTCTGGGACATGATTGGTTAGAATTTATGTTTATTTGATCAAAAAATTGCACTTTTCTGGGCGCAGATATTTTTCGTTGGGCGAATAATACAAAGTTCCCTAATTCGACATTCCAGCGGGCATGGCGAAGTCAACAATCCAATAAACCTGTTCGTAGTCTGGCGCGAACGAACGATATCCCGACGGAAGGAAGGGAGGTTTTCTTCCGCCAGAAAATCGGCGTTGCCGAAGAGTCTTCGGCAACACCGATTAGGTTTAGGTGAGTCTTCGGCGAAGACTCACCTAAACCTATCTCTAAGTTAGTTCGGAGCTGATTACTTTTTGCCCGGCGTTGGCCGCCGGACGCAAAAGTAACTGGATTCTCACATTAAGATGGGTCTTAGGTTAGTGTTGGTCTCTTAGGTAAGCAGTCACATAACTCTGACCATTGGGGATGGTTAAAGTAACGTAAGGGAATTTGAGATAAACTAGTCTTTGTTTAGTCTTTTTCTTCATATGTATTAAATTGTTGTTTTTCATGCCATCATAGACTTGTCCTTATGAGCATTGATTCTTGAAATTTTCCCTCTCCAGGTGTGGTAACTAAGTTTCACCCGAGTGACGTCTAGGCGGACAGCATTACCCGGCAGGGAGAGGTCTTCATCATGAAGATACCATTTTGTGCTAGCTAAAATTGCCCCAACGTCCCTGTACTTGGTCATATACACTGTGTGTGTTACGTAAAGTGTCTCGACAGGTCGAGGGGTAGATGGCTTACTAAGTCATGTAGTCAGTGCTTTAAATCCAGAAACAAACTTGTGACACATTCTGAATCAAAATGCAAGTCTTGTTAACGATAAGAACCACTTTTAAGAACTATTACCGGGAGGTAGCTCATAAAGCTTTACAATTGGACGATCAATTACTATCAGGGTTTTTGGACAGTACGTCACCCGGCAGACCTGAAAGTTCCGCATCTTCGCAGCCTTCTTCTACTGCTCTCCCGCTGAGGGCTAAGCAAAATGTGTTATCGAAAGAACTTATATCTACGGATGATTCTTCAGACTTTGCATCTCCCTCCCCCCGCCAGTCCAAAAGGACACCAACCTCCGATCAGGCAACTTCTCAGAGGCGACGCCCTCGCTCAAAGTCACCTCATAGCAGACACGCGTCTCCTTTGCCAGCTCAAGCAGCTAAGAGGCCGAAATCTAATTCCTCTTCACGCCCTAAGACCCGGCAGAAGAAGGAAACAAAGGACAAAGGGCGACCGGTAAAGCAACAAACCCCGGCACCGAAGACTGTACTGACACCCAGTAGATCTGGGACGCACCTGCAGAGAGCTGATCACCAGCAACTGCCTCCCCCTCGCTGACTCCCTTCTATACCTTCATTAGACCAGTGTCTTTGGGCCACCAGCTTCACCATGGATGGTATACGTGTCTCCCTCTATCCGGAAGAAGGCATAAACAATCCCCCGCAGAGAGGCGCCTCAGGAGTCTCCCATTGCATTGCCGGTTTTACGGGAGGATTGTAGGCATGTCACTCCACCTGATGACTCGCAGCAAGAGTCGCTTAGTTCTACCGTAGAGAAAACCGGGTCGCTCATCTCCCATGGAACATTCACTGATACCTGATCTGGTGTGGATAGAAGAGCCGGAGCCAGAAGAACAAGATCTTGCGGTCAGTGACAGCCATCCGGTCTGAGGGGGACCCCCTCAGACCGGATGGCTGAGGATGTTCTGAGGCCTCACCGGCCCCCTCAGCCCAGTTGCCAGATGCCACTCCGCTTTTTGAGGAAACTGCAGAGGAAGAGGAAGTACCATCTGACCAACAGTACACCCCTCTACAAGAAGAACACTAAGACTCCGGCGCCTCTCGTTCATCGTCAGTGATTGACCAAAGTGGAATTTTAGTGACCCATGAACAGTTTCAAAGTTGGATTGATTTTGTTAAAGGTGTAAACGAAGAGCATAAGTCAAAGGTTTCCACTTCCTCGGCTCCGGCGGTACGACCTCTGGGCCAGGCACAAGTACTCCCTCATACCTCACCTATTCCCTCTATTATTCTTTTAGCGACTAACATCACTTCTGTCATTACGACTTTGTTGCCTTCTAAATTCAATATTTTGACAGATTTAATTCCACCGCCGTTTGATAAATCATATCTATGCCCCTTCATTTTGGTGAAGACAGGTCATGGGTGGTCGTGAAGCCCACTCGCCAGAAGGTCGCCCAGCCGACAGTCACGGGAGAGCTCCCAGTGCCAGAACATTGGTTTGTGGAGATAAGTGAGGCCAAGAAACTTAGGGCCAAGATCCAAGCATGGGATATTCTTGATTTAGTGATTAAGGCTATTCCAATAATTTATAATCCTGAATACTATGTATACACCCATTCCCCGGCCCTGCCCCCCAGCATCATCTGTTAAACTTTACTCAGATATGTCTTAATCAGACGAACTTAATGATATCAAATTGTTGCAGGGGATCACCCCCAAATTAAAGTTTCATCCCCGCCGGGACAATTCTGGTCTTCCGGTACTTCACATTGAAGGTGTGGGCGCGGGACCGTGGAATGGGTGGGAGAAGGAGGCCCGGCTTTTCGCCAGTTCTATCACAAATAAGAGTAGTCACCAACTTCCGCCGGAGGACCACCATTGGTTTTCCATGCCAGTAGCGCAGGCGGAAGGAGTCCCACAGACATCTTGTGTGCTACCAAGCTATCTTTGTGTCAGTTGGCGGAGCTTTTTTGTATACCTACACCAACACAAGTCCGAAAAGATTATAAAAGCATGGCGGATGCTCTTGCAGTTCCTTGTCAGTCGACAGCTAGCTGAATCAATGGCGCGTACATATGAGGCGGTGCCAGAGAGTAACACCAATAAGGCATTATCCCTGACACCAGCATCTCTTACTACAGAACTTGGTCGAGACTCTTGGCGATATTCGTACGGCTCTTTTCGAGGCCATACGTGTGCACCAGTACCTGGGAGTTTATCTGTCTAAGAAACTGCCGGAGGAGATGGATAGAAGATTGATAAAACCTAATGTGCTAATCCCTACTCTTGTTTCCCTAGATGCCTGGCACACAGTAATATGTTTATTAGACTCTCGCCGTGCCACTGCTTCCAAGCAAGCCGAAGAGTGAGTCATCAGCACATAAGCCTGCGCACATTAGGAGTCAATCACTGGGGCCTTTCAGTTATCACAGTCTAGCAAGGCTCAACCCCGATATGGAAGTAGTGGCAAAGTCAGAGCCGAGGTCAGGTTAGGGGTCGTGGGAGGTGGGTTAGAGGTCAGTCGAGGGGTAAATCAAGCAATGATAATAGAATCTCTCTTCCCAGTAACCAGTCATCTGAGTCAACATCTTCCCACTAAAAAAACTAAAGGACCACGATACTCTCTCGCTCCCAGGGCCTACCAAAGGTGAGGTGAATCAGTTTGTAGCTCTGCCGGACGAGTCCAGTTTCGTAACTGGCAGCTTCTGGGAATGTTATCGGGCATGGCCCCACTGGACATGGGCCAGGGCAGTTGTGCCCAAGGGCCTCTCCTGGAGGTGGACCCGGCACCCTCGTTTACGTCGACCATTAGAGTCCAACCCTGTTTCATTAGAGGTGGGAACACTAATTGAGGAGATGGTAGACAAGCACATAATTGTTCAGGTCAATTCAGTCCTCCCAGTTTATACATATCAGTTATTCTTGGTGCCAAAGAGGGACAGCGATCAGAAGAGGCCGGTCATAGACCTGTCTTCCCTGAACTGCTATATTCACAATCAGTCATTCAGGATGCTGACGGTGATTCAGATCAGACTGCCACTGCCCCCGCAAGGTTGGATGTGTTCCTTAGATCCAACAGATGCCTACTGGCATGTCCCCATAAACAAACGGTTTCAAAAGTACCTGGCTCTGCGCCAAGGGAATCAAACATTTGTCTTCCAAAGGATGCCCTTAGCCTAAATCTTGCACCTAGTATTTTCACAAAATTAGTCCGACAGGCTCTACTACCACTGCTACACCAGGGAGTCAATATCATGTGGTATCTCAATGATTGGTTAGTGGTAGCAAATTCCAATATGTTATGCCTCCAACATGTCCAACTAGTACTTACTCATGTTCGAACTCTGGGTTTCAAGGTGAACTTGGCAAATTCCAACCTTGTGCCCGCGAGAACTATCCAGTGGGTAGGCCTGCTGTGGGACACAGAACACTTATTCCTGAGTCAAAGTGCAGACAACCACCAGAAGTTTCGCAAGAAGCTCTTCCGATATCTGAATTCCCTGACATCCACAAGGAGGGTGTGGGAGTCTCTCGTGGGTTCACTTAAATGGATCAGACTGACAGTTCCGTTAGGACGTCTGAAGGTCAAGAGGTTAATTTTTGAGGGAAACAAGCATTTCCCTCTTTTGCTGGAGAAAAAGCTATAGACAATCGCGAAGTTAATCCACAACCTACTGGCGTACTGGGCGAAGCCAGAAATATTACACTCAATAATGATATGGCCATCTCCTCTGCCGACGATTTGGGTCAATACGGATGCGTCCAGTACCCTGGGATGGGGGTACCAGTCGAATCTGGGCCATCAGGGTCAGGGTCTGTGGTCCAAGTACAAAGACATTCACATAAATGTCAAAGAACTTTTAGTCCCTTTTTTCTTTCTGGAGGAGCACGGCTCAACTCTAGTGGGAAAGTCATTAGCATTCAGAATGTGCAATCTGAATGCAGTAACATGCATTCAGAAGCAAGGCTCCGCGAGATATCCTGTGTTACAAAGGTTGTCGGAAAAGATATTTCTCTTGGCCAAAAAGCTAGATATTTATCTCCACGCTACTTATCTGCCCGAGATTGCAAATATCTGGGCAGACGCTCTGTCTCGGAGACAGAGCACACTAGTCGAATTGTCCCTAAAGCAAACCGTCCTTCAACATATGATTGCCGGGCCATACCTTTCACAGGTGGACTTGTTCGCGTCAGAGGAGAACTATAAACTTCCTCAGTTTCTCACACGCCGGGTGAGAACCCCGGCGGTAGGACCAGACGCATTTCAGATGGACTGGAACAAATGGAACTCCATTTATCTGTTTCCACCACCAGAAGCATCTGTCCATACTTTTATTTCCATACGCATTGGACAGTCTAAATTTAAGTGTAATCTTAAGTAATAAGTAATAAGTTTGTAGGAATAAGAATCATAATAATATGATTTAGTATAAATGGGAAGAATATTGGATTATGTTCTGTATTTGATATTAAGTAATATATCGTTCCTATAAACTTAGGTAATAATTCTTGGGAAGGGAAATAAGTCCCGACCTCATTGCGCATGTGCGGAATAGCGAGTATCCCGCAATTTTCAGACAGGGAACTCACTCGCTCTCCAATTACCACCGCCGACAGTACTATTTGTCTTGTTATCATTCCATTCCATTAACACGATAGAACTAACCTCAACGTAGATTCCCATCAATTCACCTATCATCTATTATCCTCCTAATTCTAATTTAAGTCTTGTGACCCACTTCTGTTATTCACTACCTACTAAACTTCTTTATTCATCCCTTGTTTTCAATCAACCTGTCAACCATACCGCCATACTTGTTGCGCAGTTCCACTCCACATTAACCCTACCTGTCGCCTACGATCCAGCAACCAGGTAATATACTATTGTGTGGTATTATAGAACTCTACAGTTCATTTCCTCCAATAATATCCACATAATAAATGGTCCTTCGAACCTCTTAAATTTTCTTCTACTCGTCTCGGTAGTTTGGTGTCGTAGCGCGGCGGTTTGTTGTGGCTGGAGCGGCGCGGCGGTTGTTTCATTCCCCTGTTTTCTTATTTTTATTGTGTGGGTGTTGGTCGCGAGGGTCGCCTCATGGCCCAAGGGTTTTACAGGCATGGCGCCGCAGGGGGGGGGGGGGGGTGAATAGGAAAGGACTTTGTACCTGAGAGGGCTGGGTATCCTGGGGCCATTAAGAAAGTGGCCATCATAGTACACTCGTTTGTCAGGGATTTGTACGTTGACAAACCGATATACCACCCCTACTTCACTGTTAAGCCTCTCGCAGCCCCTGGTGCCACAGTAACCTCTCTACGAGGAACCGAGGCCTGGACCCAATTGGTCAGTTGGAGACGCCACCTTACATTTCTCGTTATTGGGGGGAATGATGTGACACGCGGGGTCGTGCCAAAAGAGCTGGCTAACAAATTTCAGGAATTGGCGAGGGAGGTAGAGAGCGAGACAGGGGGGTATTGTAGGATCATCGGGATCGAGAAACGGCAGAACCCTAGGGGCCTGGGGGTTGATGAGTTCAATAAAATCAGGAACTCGGTCAACCAGTGGCTCAAAAGGAATCTGCCGTACACCCGGAGCCATTACTCATCGATGAACACGTCAGCCAACGATTTTGCGGATGACGGGGTCCACCTAAATTATCCTGCATCAGACCGGCTGTTCAAGGAGTTGGTGGAGTTGGCTCGGGTGTTTTTCGGTGCCGATGCGGAAGCCCTGCTGGACAGAAGATTTTTCGAACTTAATATGCATATGCATTAAGTTGGCTCAATACCGTATAGGCTAATTAGGTTAACTTTACCCTAAATTTAAAATTTTCTTCAAGTTAGCCTATTATTTTAAATTTAGCTTCATGTTGGCCTAACCTAATATTTAAATTTTCTGCAAGTTAGTCTATTATTCTAAATTTAGCTTCATATTAGCCTAAAATTTAACCTAAAATTTAATTTCTCTAAATGTTAGCTTAAATTTCTAAATTTAGTAGCCTATCATGTTAACCTCTTGAATTAAAATATAACTTAGCCTATCAAAATTAGATAAATTATTTCAACATGGGTGTTCCTTTGATCCTTGATATAGTAATGTAATAAGTTTCCATTAATTATTACCGTCGCTCGTATTTAAGTGTTAATTCCGAACCGAGTTTGATCGGCAGAAGAAATTTGCTCTTTCGGCTGAAACGTTAGTAAAATGTTTGTATTTCGCAATTTCCATCCGCTTTTGACTGAAGGTGACAATTGACGATCTAGCCCAAGGCAAACGCCGTAGGGCAGGCATTAAAGGGTCATTAACCGTCCTGTTAAGGGATTTAGAGGAGTTCTTGGAAACCACAACTCGGGTAGAAGTCGAGGCAAATTACATTGCATGCAGACACAGGTGGCCAAGTTTGAAGCCAATCAAGAAATCTTGTTGCCGCTATATACCTCTGACACCGAGTATTTTAAGGAAAACCAAGACGATACCATCTACTTATTTAATATGTATGGGATAATCGCTACTCTGAAGGAGAAACAGGGTCCACCAGAAAGGCAAAATCAGTCTGAAGTAAAGAAAGTATCGGGTGTTAAATTGCCGCACCTGACTTTGCCCACCTTCGCTGGAGACCCCACATTATGGATGGGATTCTGGGATATGTTTAGATGTGTGGTGCATGACAGGACTGATTTAAGTGCGATTCAAAACTAACGTTCTTAAGGGGTCAGCTACAGGGAGACGCCTATAAAATAGTAGAAGGTTTTACGGTTGAGGGTGCAAGTTATGGCCCTGCCATGGACTTACTTCAGGACACCTTCGGGCATCCCGACAGAGTAAAAGCAGCACATATCATGAACTTTCATGACCTTGTCTCACCTACATGTCAACCAGCACAACTAAAGGCTTTCTACGCCAATATGGAAAGTGCAATGCGATCTATGACTAGTCAAATGGTAAGTTTAGAGGAATTCTGCATGGTGACACTCTTGAATAAATTGCCATCACCAGTTAAGGAAACCGTTAGGAAGGAGATGGGTGATCGGAGTCTAGATTATATGACTTTTACACAGTGTTTTCAAGCGGAACTCTACAACATGGTGGGTCAAGATACCCCTGTGAAGGAATTTCCTATGGCTACAGCTACATTCACGACGCAGAGCGGTAGCAGCCAAATTGCCTGTAAATTGTGTAGCGGGAAAAATCATCCCTGGTACAAATGCTTTAAATATAAGACAGGTTCTCTCAGAATAAAGAGAGCCAGGCAACTACAGCTCTGTGTCGGGTGTCTCTCCAGTGAACACGGTAGTAACGGGTGTACAAACCCTAATATTAAATTTTTTAAATTCTGCCGTGGCAAACATTTTCATTCCCTGTGCCAAAAGCAGAAAGAGGTGAGTTCAGCAGGTGGTGGTAGTAGTAATAGAGTAGAGTCAACTCCAACAACCTCAACAACAATGTCCGTAAGTATGAGTAAACAGACAGTAATTTTACCCACAGTTCAGCTGCCTGTAAAGGATAAGTACAAGAAGACCGTAAAGGTCAGATCGCTACTTGATCAGTGCTTGCAGAGGACTTTCGTGAAGAGCTCTGTATTACCTTCCCTTTCTTATGAATCAAAGGGAACGGAACAATTGAGTCTTCACAGCTTCACCGGAACCCAAACCTCTCGTGAGTATCCTGTTGTAGCACTAAAGTATATACATCGTGGCAGATTTCATCGTCTTGACGCAATAGTTGTCGATGATCTCCCCGAACACAAGGGCGAAACTAGTCTAAAAGTTGAGATCACTAGTTTACAGCGTCGTGGAATAAAATTGGCGGACTCATACGTTACCGAGACAGCACAATTAGAGCTACTAATAGGTGCCGACCAGTACTACAACATAGTGCGACCTGGCTACAAAAGGGCAGGAAATTTGGTTTTACTTCCTACCAAATACGGATATGCCCTTAGTGGTTCTTATGCGGAAACCATGTCTAGCTCCAACACTGAGGTTGTTACAATACTTAAAGTGGCAGTGACCCCAGTAGATCAATATATGTCAACTTGACAATTTCCATGTCATAAAGAATTAAGTGCATTGTGGGATTTAGACCATATTGGTATCTCACCTAAAGAGCATTCACAAGCCAAACGGCAAGCTTTGACCACATATGAGGAAACAGTCACGTATGATCCTGAAAGTCTACAGTATCAGGTACGTCTGCCCTGGACCGAAGAAAAGGGACGGTTGCCCACCAATAAAGGTTTGGCTGTGGTTAGGTTACGAGGACTCCAAAAGAGGTTTATTGCTGAACCTGGGTTTTGTCAACAATATTCGCAGGTAATTTCTGATCAGTTGTCGCATGGTTTCATTGAGGAGATTCCATTCGATGACTCTGGGTCATGTCACTATCTGGCGCATCATGGGATCATAAAGGACTACTCCGGTGCATTTGTATTTGATTGTTCCGCTAAGGTTAACCAGTACAAGCCCAGTCTGAACGACTGTCTGTACACGGGACCATCTTTAGTACCGGAGTTAGCTCAAGTCTTGTTGAGATTCCGTCTGCATCAGTATGCGTGGGTCAGTGACATTGAGAAAGCCTTCTTGATGTTGAAACTACATGAAGACGACAGAGATTACACCAGGTTCATGTGGCCAAAAAATCCTCTTCGTCTGGATTCGCCTCTTCGTTGTTATCAGTTCCAGGTTGTATTGTTTGGCGCTACCTGCTCCCAGTTTCTGCTGAATGCAACCATCCTAAAACATCTTTCCCTTGTTGAAGTAGACTTAAAGATTGTACAGGAAATTAGGGCCGGGCTATAATTATATCGATAACCTCTAAGGTACGGGGGACAATGAAGATTCCCTCGTCCGCGCATACGGTATTGCTCGTGAAGTTATGGACAATGCCCACTTGTTCCTGCGTCAATGGGCTACCAATAGTCCTGTTCTGAGAGAGATGTTACAAAAGGATGGTGTTGCTGCTGAATAGCAGGAACTGGTGAAAGTTCTTGGACTAGTATGGGAGACAGCTTCTGATTCTCTTTCCTTTGGAGTACAGTATGCTCCGGTCGAACATGTGACAAAGCTTGAGTGTTTGAGGTTTTCTGCCAAACTCTTTGATCCTTTGGGTGTTTTATTGCCAGTGTCTATAAGGTCTAGAATATTTCTCCAGCAATTGTGGAGACTAAAATTCGATTGGGACTAGGATCTTTCTGAAGACTTGAACACGGAATGGCTGGGGATAGTATATTATCTGTTACTCTGTAGTCGTAGTAAGTTTGCTCGGAGGGTTGTATACGATCATGCTGTCTCCCTACATGCATTTGCTGATGCCAGCAGTAAAGCATATGGGACTGCTGTGTATCTTGTTGGGTCAGAAGACAGCCATTTGGTCATGGCAAAGGCCAAAGTCGCGCCAATCAAGTCCCTTTCTATTCCTAAAATGGAATTAACTGCAGTTTTGCTTACCACAAGAATTGTAAACTTTATTGAGGTAGCCTATAAAGATAAACTTCATATCTCTGAAACCTATGCGTGGAGTGACAGTCAGATTACCCTTCACTGGATAAATAGTAAAAAGAATTTACCAGTGAATGTCACAAACCGCATCGACGAGATACATGCCCTAGTCCCGACTGCTCATTTCCGGTACGTGTCTACTAAAGAGAACCCAAGTGATATGGTATCTCGAGGCGTGTCTGCCTAGTATTTGAGTTCTTCTGCGTTGTGGTGGAGTGGGCCTAGTTGGCTCCCGAACCCCGATGGATGGCCAGAAAATATAGTTCTCAAAGAGCAGCCCACTGGTATCGTGACCCAAATCGTAGGCACGGTGCCCCAAGATGACACACAGTTATGGGACTGGGACAGATATAGCAGCTATGAAAAATTACAGCGTGTCGCGGCATAGGTGATACGTTTCATCAAAAATTTGAAGGCGAAAATAAATGGCCTGTCTCCCACAGGTAGTGCTCACCTCAACATAAATGAAATCAAGACTGCAGATAATATTCTACTCAAATTATGCCAAAAGGAAAGTTATCCGCAGGAATACTCAATACTGGTGAAGGGTAAACAGTCCAGAAATAATTTGATTTGCCAATTAGGACTACACCTGAAGGGAGAGATTATACATTGTGGAGGCAGATTGAGATTAGCGGCTATCTCGGAAATGTGCAAGTATTCAAAACTTCTGCCCTCCATACATCCCTTGACCCACCTAATAGTAGATAGGTGCCATCGGCTCTGTTGCCAGTATGGAGTCGGCCACGTGGTTACCTACATAAAACAGAAATGGTGGGTCCCTAGAATCTGGCAGGTGGTGAAAAATGTACTGCGCAATTGCCTAAAATGTCGTCGGGTACAAGGTAAACCCTACGACAATGCAGGACTACCCCCTTTACCTGCCCTGCGGACCACCCCTGGAGACCCGTATAAGGTCACTGGGGTGGACTATAGTGGAGCAATCCCTACAAAAGACTCACCGGTCAAGGCCTACATGATCCTATATACCTGTGCTGTCACTAGATCGATACACATCGAAGTAGTCACCAATCTCACATGTGATAGTATCTTCCACTCTTTCAGGAGATTCTGCAGTCGACGAGGTTTTCCCCGTATCATCTTGAGTGACAATGCAACTACGTTTGTTGGGGCCTCTAGGTACCTATCCGATGTATGCAATCACCCTAAGGTTCAGTCTCACCTTGGCAGTGTGCAATGTGAATGGCGGTTTATTCCTGCCAGAGCTCCATGGTTTGGTGCCATCTGGGAGAGAGCCATTGGCAAGGTCAAGGCGGGACTGAAATGGGTATTAGGACGTGCTCTCATCTCATTAGAGGAGTTGACAACTCTACTCCTGGAGATTGAGGCAGTTGTCAATGACCGTCCTCTCTACTATGCATCGGGTGACCTAGAGGATCCTACCCCAATCACACCCTCAGTGTTGGTGCGGGGACGTCGGTTGCGGGATCTTCCTGAGGAAAGTGACGTGGAGGATGAGATAAAGTACCCGGACTACATCAACAAAGATGTGATATCAGCCAGATACCAGTATATCCGAAAATTGTCTCAGGATGTCTGGAAACGCTGGTCAACTGAATATCTGGTGACACTCAGGGAGGCACATAGGAAAAAAATTCGACCAACCAACGGTCAGTGGCCAAATATCGGTGATGTCGTTACCATCTATGACGAGGGTCCTCGGGCTCTCTGGAAGTTGGGCCGTATCACTGAATTAATACCCGGGCGTGACGGTGAAGTCAGAGTGGCTAAGATATGCACGAAGTCGGGCATCTTCACACGCCCAACTATCCGTCTATACCCTCATGAAGGGGATCTTAAGAGCAAGGGTGATACCTCGGAGACATTGCCAGAGACGTTCCCGTAGTGGCAAATACAAATGGCCGTCCTGTTGACGACCAAAGTGGACGTCCGCATCGACAGGCGGCTCAAGCCTCCTCCCAATTATGGTGAGATAAGTTAGCCTCCGGGCTGTTGTAAATGTTGTATAAACTCGGTGGCGGGAATATGTCCATACTTTTATTTCCATAAGTATTGGACAGTCTAAATTTAAGTGTAAACTTTCTCCACAAGCAGGCAAATAAACTTCTAAATAATCCAAATGATAACAAAATATTTTGATCTACTCTTAACTCATTCAAATCCAACTTCACTACTGCTTCATCCATTCCACCATTAAAATCTCCGACTGGCAATCTTGTAAGTGACCCACGAGGTAAAGCTAACCTTCTTGCAGATATTTTCTCCACCAACGCAACCTTAGATGAAATAAATCAAGATGTCCCTGTACTTAATTAATTTTTAATTCGCCGGAAATTCCCTCACTTAAGACCCACACCAGACATGTCAAAACTATTTTGCAGAATCTCTCAGTAGATAAGGCTCCTGGTCCAGATGAAATTCCTCCAATAGTACTTAAGAATTGCTCCTTGGTGCTCGCTCCTGTATTGGCAAATTTTTTCCGTCTGTGTACTCATACCTCATGCTTCCCAGTACCCTGGAAAGAAGCAAACATCCATCCAGTTCCTAAAAAAGGTGCCTCTTCAGATCCATCAATCTACAGACCAATAGCTATAACTTCCACTCATGGTAAAGTCTTTGAAATTATATTAAATAATCACATAATTAAGCATCTTGAGAATAATAAATTAATCAGTGATAGGCAATATGGTTTTAGACGATGTCGATCAACTGCAGACATTCTTTGCCTTCTTACGCATCAAATCAACCAAGCTACAGACCAACATGGTGAAACACATACAATAGCACTGGATATATCAAAGGCATTTGATAGAGTCTGGCATCAATCCTTATTGTCGAAGATGTCACACTACGGCCTTGCATCATTAGTTCCACTAATTTCTTCTTATCTTCATAAAAGAAAAATATGTGTAATGGTAGATGGCCTTTATTCTCAATTTCACTCAATACATGCAGGTGTTCCCCAGGGATCAGTTTTGGCCCCAACTCTGTTCCTCATTCATATCAATGATCTCATATCTACCACTCATAATCCAATACATTCCTACGCAGATGACTCAACACTCCACAGTTCCTTCACATTTACCAATTCTTTCACCCAACCCGATCTTATAAATTCAAAAATAAACACTGCAATTTCTCTGAACCAGGATATTTCTAGAATTAAAGAATGGGGACAAAATAATCTAGTTTCCTTTAATGCACAGAAAACCAAGTACATTCAATTTTCTAACCGACAGAATCTCACTGACTCCCAAATATTTTTTAATGATGTAAATATTCCCACTTCCCCTAGTATTGACATTCTCGGTGTAATATTAACTACTAACATTAGCTGGACACATTATGTTAGAAGCATTGCTAAGAATGCCTCTAAAAAACTGGGACTCCTGTACAGAGTTCGAGAATTCTTCACTGACGAGCAGTTGGCCGTAATATATAAAAGTCATGTGCGTTCTCAGATGGATTACTGTTCACCTCTGTGGAGTGGAAGTGGAGTGGTTGCATTGAGGCAGTTGTACAAAATTCAAAATAAAGCTATTAGATTAATCAATAACCCTGCAATCACACAGGACCTTCCTACATTATCCATTCGAAGAAACGTTGCATCCCTTGCATTATTCTACAGATATTTTCACAGCAATTGTTCCGAGGAACTTGCTTCAATTGTGCCGCCTCTCCACATCTTTCCCCGTAGAACTAGGGCAGCTGAGAGCGCCCATGAATTTACACTTTCTCCTCCACAATGCAGAACTTCTGCTTATCAAAATTCATTTATCCCTAGAACTACTACTCTTTGGAATTCACTTCCCTCGAGTTGCTTTCCATAAACTTACAATCTACAAAAGTTTAAATCCAGTTGTTACAAACATTTTATGAATGGAGGATGCCTTTAGGCACATGGACCTTTTTGTTTTATCTGTGTTTTTCCTTCCTCCATTCACTGTCTCTTAGAAAAAAAATAAAAAATAAGTAATAAGTTTGTAGGAATAAGAATCATAATAATATGATTTAGTATAAATGGGAAGAATATTGGATTATGTTCTGTATTAGATATTAAGTAATATATCGTTCCTATAAACTTAGGTAATAATTCTTAGGAAGGGAAATAAGTCCCGACCTCATTGCTCATCTGCGGAATAGCGAGGATCCCGCAATTTTAAGACAGGGAACTCACTCGCTCTCCAACTACCACCGACGACAGTACTATTTGTCTTGTTATCATTCCATTCCATTAACACGATAGAACTAACCTCAACGTAGATTCCCATCAATTCACCTGTCATCTATTATCCTCCTAGTTCTAATTTAAGTTTTGTGGCCCATTTTTTTTATTCACTACCTACTAAACTTCTTTAATCATCCCTTGTTTTCAATCAACCTGTCAACAATACCGCCATACTTGTTGCCAAGTTCCACTCCACATTAACCCTACCCGTCACCTACGATCCAGCAACCAGGTAATATACTATTGTGTGGTATTATATAATTCTACAGTTCATTTCCTCCAATAATATCCACAGAATCTTTAATGTGCCAAGTAGTTCACAGACTACGCAGTTATCGGAGCATAGTCTCGATGATTGCTCCGCTGTGGCTGGCTCAAGTTTGGTACGCGCAATTGAAGACGTGGTGCGAGTACCCGGTGTCGCTCCCGATCTCGTATTTCCACTTAGACATGATTGGAAATCTCAAGACCTCGCTAACTTTTGCTTTGTGGACATTCAGAGGGAAAAATGGATAACCCACTTTGGAGAGAGAGTGACTCAGAAATTGATCAATCAATATACCGCCTCTACCCAAAGGCAATATCGATCACGGTGGAAGGCCTTTACTTCTTGGATTACAGAAACTGACCAACAAGAGTCCAAGGTGTCCTTGATCTTTAAATATCTAGATTATTTGTTCGAACACAAATCACTGTCAGTAGTCACATTAAAGAACCACCTTACGGCGATTAAAAATCCCATTTTTTATTTAACAGGGCTCTCAGTGCCGGAGGCGGAGGACAGGGGTTTCATGCGTGCATGCTTCCGGCTCCGCCCACCACTGCGTCAACTCATGCCCCCCTGGTCACTAGATCTAGCTCTCTTAGCAGCTGAGACCTCTCCCCTACCATACATGTGTGTGTTTAAGTTAAGGCATTTTTTATGTGATAAGCGTTTATCCAAATTTTCCTATTAGATTAAATCTATAGTAGGATGCAATTTAATTTTAGTATATTTATTTTGTGATATAATGTACAAACATTAATATTAAGTATTTAACCCGTTCAGTACCAGCGACGGCAGAGAGCCGTCAGTAGATAAATCACTCCCCAGTCCCAGCGACGGCAGAGAGCCGTCAGTAATATACGATCCTTATAACTGCCAGTATTAGGCAGGGCCTGGTACCACGACCGTTTGAGCACTGCTATAGAGTTGGCAACACTTCTCAGCTTATATCCAAGCCTCTACAGGCTGAGCGAGGCAGTATTCCTCCATCTTTTGAGGTGGGAGGTTGTTATATCTTGCCATTTTGGCCACATTGCTTGGGACTGGGGGGGACTTTTATGGTAGTACCCTGTGGTACAGTAGGGGTTAATATTTTGTAATATAAAGATCCAAATATTTGTATACATATTCTAGAAGTATAGTTTATGTTAAAACACCAGATCACACCTTCTGTCAAAGTTTCGGTTTGGTGTTTATTTACGGGTGTAACTTTAGGAACGCCATCTGTTACCAACTTTCATACTTTTTAACCCCTTAAAGGCGAGCTGTGTGTAATGGACACCCTATCGCTAGGTAACGATATTAGGCCCCATTCCAACCTAAAATTGTCATTTTACGATAAATATCGTTATTATTTATTCATATGCGCCTATTTTACGTTTAATATGAAGATAGGAACATGTAATAACAAAAAAACAAATGGGAATAATGTTTGGATGGTCAAAAACGCAAATTGTTGCCGACCGGTCATTCATAAAATGTGAGGCAGCCGTGACGTCTAACCCCCCCTCTCGGTGCCTGGAGAGAGACTGAGGGTGTGAGGGTTGTCTCTCTCTCTCTCTCTGTCTTTCCCACGCATAGATACACGCAACACCACACCCTAGGAACGGCTTGGAGATATTGGCACCATAAATACACCAATAAATATGGTAATAAGAGGAAAAGTAGGTGATAATTGAAGGGGGGGGGGGGGAAATTGGGGAAGGAGGGGATATTGACACATGTGGAGGAGTGATAGAGCTATGTAGGGGAATTATCTCACTTAATCACCATTTCACTTGTTTTAAGTGATACTGGGGCCTTTTAAAAAACATATATTTTTAGGCCTTACCTCTTAAGACTCTGGGGGTTAAGGAATAGAATATGCCCCACGTGCCTTCTGCGTGTCGTAAGAGGCGACTAAAGAGGTTGGGTCGGTGGGCTTGCGACCCCCACCCGGAAAAAAATATCTAAGCAAAGAAAAACGAACGAACAGCCTCGGATACGGACGGAACCAACGTTGACGAACCACGACCGACTAAGGACATGCCTTCGGACATTCTGAGAATGGCTACGTGGAATGTTAGTGGCATGAATGATGGCACAAAAGAGAGAGAGGTTCTGGAAGTGTTAGTGAATGCCAGGCTGGATGTATGTGGAATGACAGAGACCAAATGGAAAGGTTCAGATGTGAGAGAGTGGGAGTGTGGAATGGGTGTGTGTGCTGGAGTGAGTGAAGGATCAGCGAGAGAAGGTGCATGTTTGTTTGTAAGTAGCAAATGGAAGGAATATGTAAGAGAGTATGGGTCTGTGGGTTCAAGGATTGTGTGGGTGAGAATGAAAGTAGGAATACAAACGTGGGTGATTGTATGCGTGTATGCCCCGACAGAGGATATACTTGAAAGAAAGAAAGAGGAGTTCTGGATGAATGTGGAGGCGTGCCTGGAGAAGTTTGACAAGAACGAAAGAATATTTCTGATTGGGGATATGAATCGTAAGGTGGGTGATAGGAAAGTTGAGGGAGTGGTGGGAGGGTGGGGGGTACCATCAGAGGTGAATGGGAATGGTAGTGCACTTGTGGACGTATGTGTAGGGAGGAGGCTGTGGATAGCCAACACCTTCTTCCGACACAGAATGATCCACAGGTACACATGGAAACGGATGCTGACGATGAAGGATAAGACAGTGGTGGAAAGAAAGTCATTGATTGATTATGTATGTGTGGATGAACGAATAAAGAAATCTGTGATGGATGCTAGGGTATATAGGGGTATTGGAGGGGGTCTGTCTGATCATTATGTAGTGGTAGCTAAGGTTAGGATACAAAAGAAGTGGGTGAGGAGAGCTGGAGGGAGGCGAGAGGAGGGTGGAATGGTGAGGAGGTTGGAGAGGTTGCAGGAGGAGGAAGTCAGGGAGGAGTACAGGAGAGCAGTGGAAAGACGACTAGGTGGGTTCGACCTGGAAGTTATGGAGGAAGTGGAGGAGATGAGCAAGGTGTTTAAGGATGAGATCTGTGCAGCATGTGAGGAAGTGTGTGGAGTGAGGAGAAGAGGGAGGGGAGTGAAAGGTACAGCATGGTGGACAGAAGAGGTAAGAAGAGCTGTGAAAGAAAAGAAGAAAGCATATAGAGAGTGGTTGGGTAGTAGAGGGAATGAAGATTCCGAGAGACAGAAACGAGCGAGGTACGTGGAGAGTAAGAGGGTGGTGAAGAGAGTAGTGAAAGAAAGTAAGAGAAGAGTAGATGAGGAATTTTCAAGGAATCTGAGTGTAAAATGGAGGGAGAGTAAGAAACTGTTCTGGAAAGAAGTCAAGAAAGTTAGGGAAGGTAGCAAGGGAAACAGTAAGGGTGTGAAAGATAAGAATGGGAGAATGCTAGCCGAGAAGCAAGAGAGAGTCGAAAGATGGAGGGAGTACTTCAGTGAGTTGCTAAATGTAAGGAATGAAGAGCCAGCAAACATAGCTGGATAGGGTATGGGAGGGAGAAGAAGAGAAGTAGTGGAGGAGGAGGTGGGGATCAGGAGGTCAGAAGTGTGGGAAGCCATGAAAAGAGTGAAGTTGGGGAAAGCACCAGGAACAGATGGAGTGTGTGGGGAAATGTTGAGGTATGGTGGTGAGATAGTGATAGAATGGGTATGGAAAATGTGCAAACTAGCATGGGAGAAGGGGAGTGCACCCGATGACTGGAAGACTGGCATAATAGTCCCCCTATATAAGGGCAAAGGGGAAAGAGGAGTGTGTGGTAACCACCGAGGAATATGTCTTCTAAGCGTAGTAGGGAAGGTATACAGTAGGGTAGTGATTGAGAGAGTGAGAGTGAGAACGGAGAAATGGATAGGCGACGAGCAGGGAGGTTTTAGGAAGGGAAAGGAATGTGTAGATCAGATTCCTACCCTGAATTGTGTTGTGGAGAAGCATCTGGAGAAGAAACAAAAGGTGTATGTTGCCTTTATGGACTTGGAGAAGGCCTATGACAGAGTGGATAGAGAAGGTTTGTGGAAAGTACTTAGAATATACAGAGTAGAGGGCAAGTTGCTGAAAGCAGTGAAGAGCATGTATGAGGGTGCAAAGGCGGCAGTACGTGTGGAGAGTGAGCAGAGCGAGTTCTTTGACCTGAATGTTGGTTTGAAACAGGGGTGTGATGTCCCCGTGGTTGTTTACTGTATATATGGATGGAGTCATGAAAGAAATACTATCAAGAGCAGTGGATGTTGGTGTATCGCTGAAAAGGGAGGGAATTGAGTGGAAGCTACCTATACTGCTGTTTGCGGATGATACAGTTCTGATGAGTGATAATGAATGGGAGTTGCAGGGTCTGGTAAATGAGTTTGGAACAGTGTGCGAAAAACGGAATTTGAAGGTAAATGCGGGGAAGAGCAAGGTTATGGTCTTCGAAGGGTGAAGTCAGAGAGTGTGAGGTGAAGCTGAACGGTCAGGCTATGGAGATCGTCAACTCTTTTAAGTATCTGGGCAGTGTGTTGAGTAAAGATGGGACTATGGATGAAGAAGTGCGGGAGAGGGTACAACAGGGGAAGAGGGTTGTAGGAACGCTAAAAGCAGTAACAAGAAATAGGGTGGTCAGTATGGAAGTGAAGAAGTCCTTGCATGACAGTGTCGTAATCCCGACACTGACTTACGGAAGCGAAGCATGGATGTTGGTTGAGAGACTCAGACCAAGAGTGAGAGCAGTGGAAATGAATTACTTAAGGAGTGCGTGCGGAGTTACATGGAGGGATAGACAGACTAATGAGGAAGTAAGAAGGAGGTGTGGTGTGGAGGTAGATGTGCTGGAAAGTGTGAAAAGGAACAACTTGAGATGGTTCGGCCATATGGAACGTATGGAAAGCGAGAGAATGACTAAGAGGGTGTATGAGAGCGAGGTGGAGGGACAGAGAGGGAGAGGTAGACCGAATGAGAGGTGGAAGGATGGAGTGAGGAAGTACATGAACGAAGGCGGTGCTGGTTGGGGGGAGGGGCGTCGACTGACTGGGGACAGAGGTGCATGGGGGCGGTTCGTTCGTGGCCACCCCTTCGGGGATCACTGCGTCAGGCAATAGATAGATAGATAGACCTCTTAAGAGTGTTCTCGCCTTTGCCCACCAAAACCTCTTAACCCGGGAACTGCGGGGAGACTCTTAAGAGTTCCCCCGGCGGACTGCGGGGAGACTCTTAAGATGAGTGAGAAAAAAAAATCAACTTTTGACATCGAAAAAAAAAAAAAAAAAAAAAATATTATTTTGTTTTGGCCCCTGGGCCATGCAAAATCTCAGTCCTCTACCTCCCCTCCTTCCCCACTTTCCTCCTCTCCTTCAGTGATCACCTATTTTCCCTGTTATTCCCTTATTCTGAGGTATATTTTCGTGCTAACATTAGCGAGTTGCAAGCAGGGTGTTGTCATCACTGATGGCAAGCGAGTGCAAGAGAGAGAGAGAGAGTATCGATCGACTGTGTCTCAGTGGCCTTGGGGGAAATTGGCGGGAAAGCAGCTTGCCTCACCCATACATTATACAACTCGCGGGCTATATCTCCGATTTTGACCATCCAAACGCTGTTTTCACTCGTTTTATTGTTGTTTCAGGTTAATACCTTTATAATCAACCCATAATAGGCGCATATGGATAAGTATTAATGCTATTAATGGTACAATGAATATTTTAGTAACGGAAACCCCTCAAATACATGCGCACAGGGAGAGGTGTCTAATTACCCCCATGCGCACTTCAGAGGTTAAGAGTGTTCTCGCCGTTCCCAGGTTAAAATTTAAATTTGATCTGTATAATGTGTCTCACTCGACCTTGATTAATTTGTTAGTGGTTTGTTAGCTATTCCTGATGAATGTCCTCCTCCAGACTTGAGAATTCAGGCAGTTCGTCAATGATGGAGGGGCCAATAATGTATTATAGGTTCAAGTCCCGACGGGAAGAATGAAAACCTAATATTTAGTAGTGGCCCCGGAATCATTGACGATTTGGACCTCCCATCCATCCCCTTCCCATTCATCTGATGTACCTAAGTAGCTTGATATATCAGTTGAGGACGTTGCGCCACTTGGACGCTAGAGGACGCGGCTAAAGGACATCAGACTGACGGGAAGCGCAGTGTTGATAGATCAAATTTATTCTTTTATTTTCTATTTTTACCATATTTGTTATCGTTTTTTCAGTAGTGACATCAACAATCATACATGGATGAGTCCGTGAGGGCTTTGAGCATTTGCTCACAATGATATGGTTAATCTCTATTATTTGAACTCCTAGGCGGTATATTTGAAATGGTGTGTGGTTATTCTTGTAATCGATGGACTGTGGAATTGTACTCAACCACACAATAGTATATATACCTGGTTAGTAGAGCGTAGGCGACGGAAAATTTGTTTATGGAGTGGAAACAAGGCAACAAGGATTGCGGAAGAGTTGGTGATTAACGAGTGATGATCAAAGAGGAAAATAGTATATAATTAAGGACAGAAGGGGGCCTCTAAGCTTAAATCATAATGAGGATGATAGATGATCGGTGAATCAGTGGCAAGCTACGTTAAGGTTAGTATTTATCGTATTAATGGAATGGGATGAGAGAACAAGTTAAGTTAGGTCTGGTATGGACGGCAGTTGGAGCAAGGGGAGGTGTGGCAGAGTGGTCTTGCCACTAGACTGGTAATCCAATGGACCTGGGTTCGAATCCCAATATGTCAATGGGAAGATATTATTTGGATGGAATTTGTGCTGTACCTAGTTTCAGTGCATTACCACAGCACACCGAAATGCCAAAAAAATACCCTCATTGTTCCCTGATAAAATAGCATTGTATGAATATTCCCATATTCAAAATATGTTACAGGGGGGCAATGCCTAGTGAGTTAATTTCTCAATAGGTGGCGTTCTGAGAGTGTGGGGGATGAGACGGTGAAGCACAGAGGCGGAGCGGCTTCAGAGATGGAGTTGCTTCGAGCCGGGGTGCTTCGCATGTCTCACTCCCTAGACTGGAACAAGACCTCACGGGCCTCACCGTGTTCCGCGGTGTAGTGTAAAGGCTCTCAGCCTATGCCCGAGAGGGAGTAGTTGGAATATAGAAGAAAAAAAAAAGTGAGGCTCCCGACAATATTTGCGGGAAGCCTGCTAATTTCACGCATGCGCGGATAAGTCAGGATATAGTTTCCCTTCCTTTAATAACCTAAGTTCATAGGAATTATATCATACATACTTAATATCTGATATAGAACATAATTTAATATTCTTCCCATTTATACTAAATCATATTATTATGATTCTTATTCCTACAAACTTACTACTTATGATTACACTTAAACTTAGACTGTTCATGCTCATTGATTAAAAGTATTAACGTGGTGTGCTATAGGTTCAAAGAGAGGTCATAACTTTGTTAAGGCAGTTCGTCAATGATTCCGGGGCCACTACTAAATAATAGGTTTTCATTTTTCCCTTCGGGACTCAAACCTATATTAACAACAAAATACAAGCACAATCACTAAATTGGAATAACTACCTACAAACACTTGATCAAAAAATAGACCTAAAAAAACTCTACAAGTATCACACTTTCCAACAGCAACACAACACAATCACATGCTGTAATCACAACAACAAACTTTACTCCTTCATATAAACAACAAGAAAACACTCTCATTAATCACTTCTCTCATGTCAGCCACCTAAAACCCCATAAAAACGACCCACGTGTCATCCGACGTAAGAGACAATTCCCCACAGACCCTGACTATGCACCCTTCACCAACAACCAGACAAAGCTCATCATCAACAATCTCAAGCACTCACCCGCCTTTGACCTAGACAACATAAGCAACATACACCTCAGACACCTAGGACCACAAGGCATACAAGCACTCACCAACATATCAAACTACAGTTATTCACACATAAAAATACCAGACATCTGGAAGCATGGTGTCATCATTACATTCCCCAAACCCAACAAAGACCCCACACTAGCCTCCTCACACCACCCTATCACACTCCTTTGAACCCCCTCTAAAATCATAGAATGCTTTGTACTACAACTGAACACACACACTCTTCCCCTAGCTCCAACACAACATGGCTACAGACCTTACACAAAGAGATTTTGACAGCATCAACTCAGCCAGCCCACCACACAGATCACTACTTGCCACAATCGACATTAGTAAAGCATTCGATGCCATCCCCCGCCACAACCAAACAAACAAAATCTATGACACAAACATGCACAACAACACACAAAAAGGTGGCTGGCCAACTTCCTAGCAGGCAGATGTGCACACGTATCTTTTGCCGGTCAGTCATCTAGCATCAGAAACTTCCCAAACGGAGTCAAGCAAGGATCCGTCCTGTCATTCGCACTCTTCAATCTATACATGCATGATATAACTACATCCCACAAACCCCAAATAAACATAGCCTCCTATGCAGACGTCATATCATTCACATGCACATACCAAAACCCAGACACAGCAACACTTCTCCTTCAACCCTATCTCAACACACTACATGACTGGTGCACTATAAACAGACTCAAGTTAGCCCCAACCAAATCCACCGCAACCATCCTCACAAGCTAAACAGCCAAACACAATTACACCCCGCAACTTACCGTAAACAGCACACCCCTAATCACCCAAAATCCTAGGAGTAACATATGATACTCTAATGACATTCAAACAACATACGTCAAACATAAAAAAAATATACTAACACCCAGACTTAACGCCCTCAGGGCACTTGCCCACACAAAATTTTGGATACAACAAAGAAACCACCACCACAGTTTAGAAACAATACATATCAGTGATGATGCAAGCCTTGCCTGGGCTTCTAACCTCCTGAAACACATCACAAGACCATACAGACTAATCAAAATAAAGCCCTAAAAATCATCACAGGCTGCACAGCTACTGCACTTACAGATCACCTACATCAAGAAACCAAATTGCTCAAAGTCAAAGACCATCTGGACATGAGAGGCACTCAATTCCTGGCTGCAGCCTCCACAAACCAACACAACCCACTACACTACATGGCAACACACCCACAGACACCAAGAAATATCAAAACAACACCCAGCACACGGTATCACACACAAATACTGTCTTCTTTCCTTCCATGCCCACCCGAAACCAGCTTCCGGAAGCACATCCATACTCATATCTCTCGCCGTTCCATCCAATCACTCATAGACAACATGCAGCTGCAAGCTGCATGTATATATACTATTATATACTATTGTGTGGTTGAGTACAATTCCACAGTCCATCGATTACAAGAATAACCACACACCATTTCAAATATACCGCCTAGGAGCTCAAATAATAGAGATTAACCATATCATTGTGAGCAAACGCTCAAAGCCTTCACGGACTCATCCATGTATGATTGTTGATGCCACTACTGAAAAAAACGATGACAAATATGGTATAAATAGAAAATAAAAGAATAAATTTGATCTATCAACACTGCGCTTCCCGTCAGTCTGATGTCCTATAGCCGCGTCCTCTAGCGGTCAAGCGGCGCATCGTCCTCAACTGATATATCAAGCTACTTAGGTACATCAGATGAATGGGAAGGGGATGGATGGGAGGTCCAAATCGTCAATGATTCCGGGGCCACTACTAAATATTAGGTTTTCATTCGTCCCGTCGGGACTTGAACCTATAATACATTATTGGCCCCTCCATCATTGACGAACTGCCTGAATTCTCAAGTCTGGAGGAGGACATTCATCAGGAATTGCTAACAAACCACTAACAAATTAATCAAGGTCGAGTGAGACACGTTATACAGATCAAATTTAATTTTTATCCTGAGAACGGCGAGAACACTCTTAAGAGGATTTGGTGGGCAAAGGCAAGAACACTCTTAACCCACTGAGCCCCAGCGACGCAAACAGTGCGTCGGCAATGTATGTAACGCTAAACCCCAGCGACGCAGACGTCTGCGTCAGTGTCACTCCGGTCCCAATTACTCCGGTCCTATGGCACCTACAGGGCTCAGATTTGTATGGGAACTATGTAAGTATCCCACGCACCCATGCCGATGGTTGAAAACTCTCAAAGTCCAGCGCAAAAACATGTTTTTTGGGGGAAATTGCCTTCAATTTTTTACTCTTGTAAAATCCGTTTTCGGGCGTTCCATAGGACCATTTTTTTAACTTTTTGATCGTTTTTTCGTGGTTTTTCCTTCATTCCTAACCCATTCGCTATTGTTTATGGAATTTGTGTTTTTTTGAGAATTAGCCGGTCCTGGGTGGTACATTTATAAATATTTAGCTGGTACTCAGCGGGTTAAGAGGTAAGGCCTAAACATATATATTTTTTAAAAGGCCCCATTAGCACTTAAAACAAGTGAAATGGTGATTAAGTGAGATAATTCCCCTACATACCTTCCATCACTCCTCCACATGAGTCAAAATCCCCTCGTTCCCCAATTCCCCCCCCCCCCCCTTCAATTATCACCTACTTTTCCTCTTATTACCAAATTTATTGGTGTATTTATGGTGCCAATATCTCCAAGCCGTTCCTAGGGTGTGGTGTTGCGTGTATCTATGCGTGGGAAAGACAGAGAGAGAGAGAGAGACAACCCTCACACCCTCAGTCTCTCTCCAGGCACCGAGAGGGTGGGTTAGACGTCACGGCTGCCTCACATTTTATGAATGACCGGTCGGCAACAATTTGCGTTTTTGACCATCCAAACATTATTCCCATTTGTTTTTTTGTTATTACATGTTCCTATCTTCATATTAAACGTAAAATAGGCGCATATGAATAAATAATAACGATATTTATCGTAAAATGACGATTTTAGGTTGGAATGGGGCCTATTATCGTTGCCTAGCGATAGGATGTCCATTACACACAGCTCGCCTTTAAGGGGTTAAAAAGTATGAAAGTTGGTAACAGATGGCGTTCCTAAAGTTACACCCGTAAATAAACACCAAACCGAAACTTTGACAGAAGGTGTGATCTGGTGTTTTAACATAAACTATACTTCTAGAATATGTATACAAATATTCGGATCTTTATATTACAAAATATTAACCCCTACTGTACCACAGGGGTACTACCATAAAAGTCCCCCCCAGTCCCAAGCAATGTGGCCAAAATGGCAAGATATAACAACTTCCCACCTCAAAAGATGGAGGAATACTGCCTCTCCCAGCCTGTAGAGGATTGGATATAAGCTGAGAAGTATTGCCAACTCTATAGCAGTGCTCAAACGGTCGTGGTGCCAGGCCCTGCCTAATACTGGCAGTTAAAAGGATCGTATATTACTGACGGCTCTCTGCCGTCGCTGGGACTGGGGAGTGATTTATCTACTGACGGCTCTCTGCCGTCGCTGGTACTGAACGGGTTAAATACTTAATATTAATGTTTGTACATTATATCACAAAATAAATGTACTAAAATTAAATTGCATCCTACTATAGATTTAATCTAATAGGAAAATTTGGATAAACGCTTATCACATAAAAAATGCCTTAACTTAAACACACACATGCATGGTAGGGGAGAGGTCTCAGCTGCTAAGAGAGCTAGATCTAGTGACCAGGAGGGCATGAGTTGACGCAGTGGTGGGCGGAGCCGGAAGCATGCACGCATGAAACCCCTGTCCTCCGCCTCCGGCACTGAGAGCCCTGTTAAATAAAAAATGGGATTTCTAATCGCCGTAAGGTGGTTCTTTAATGTGACTACTGACAGTAATTTTTGTTCGAACAAATTATCTAGATATTTAAAGATCAAGGACACCTTGGACTCGTGTTGATCAGTTTCTGTAATCCAAGAAGTAAAGGCCTTCCAACGTGATCGATATTGCCTTTGGGTAGAGGCGGTATATTGATTGATCAATTTCTGAGTCAGTCTCTCTCCAAAGTGGGTTATCCATTTTTCCCTCTGAATGTCCACAAAGCAAAAGTTAGCGAGGTCTTGAGGTTTCCAATCGTGTCTAAGTGGAAATACGAGATCGGGAGCGACACCGGGTACTCGCACCACGTCTTCAATTGCGCGTACCAAACTTGAGCCAGCCACAGCGGAGCAATCATCGAGACTATGCTCCGATAACTGCGTAGTCTGTGAACTACTTGGCACATTAAAGATTCTGTGGATATTATTGGAGGAAATGAACTGTAGAATTATATAATACCACACAATAGTATATTACCTGGTTGCTGGATCGTAGGTGACGGGTAGGGTTAATGTGGAGTGGAACTTGGCAACAAGTATGGCGGTATTGTTGACAGGTTGATTGAAAACAAGGGATGATTAAAGAAGTTTAGTAGGTAGTGAATAAAAAAAATGGGCCACAAAACTTAAATTAGAACTAGGAGGATAATAGATGACAGGTGAATTGATGGGAATCTACGTTGAGGTTAGTTCTATCGTGTTAATGGAATGGAATGATAACAAGACAAATAGTACTGTCGTCGGTGGTAGTTGGAGAGCGAGTGAGTTCCCTGTCTTAAAATTGCGGGATCCTCGCTATTCCGCAGATGAGCAATGAGGTCGGGACTTATTTCCCTTCCTAAGAATTATTACCTAAGTTTATAGGAACGATATATTACCTAATATCTAATACAGAACATAATCCAATATTCTTCCCATTTATACTAAATCATATTATTATGATTCTTATTCCTACAAACTTATTACTTATTTTTTATTTTATTTTTTAAGAGACAATGAACGGAGGAAGGAAAAACACAGATAAAGCAAAAAGGTCCATGTGCCTAAAGGCATCCTCCATTCATAAAATGTTTGTAACAACTGGATTTAAACTTTTGTAGATTGTAAGTTTGTGGAAAGCAACTCGAGGGAAGTGAATTCCAAAGAGTAGTAGTTCTAGGGATAAATGAATTTTGATAAGCAGAAGTTCTGCATTGTGGAGGAGAAAGTGTAAATTCATGGGCGCTCTCAGCTGCCCTAGTTCTACGGGGAAAGATGTGGAGAGGCGGCACATTTGAAGCAAGTTCCTCGGAACAATTGCTGTGAAAATATCTGTAGAATAATGCAAGGGATGCAACGTTTCTTCGAATGGATAATGTAGGAAGGTCCTGTGTGATTGCAGGGTTATTGATTAATCTAATAGCTTTATTTTGAATTTTGTCCAACTGCCTCAATGCAACCACTCCACTTCCACTCCACAGAGGTGAACAGTAATCCATCTGAGAATGCACATGACTTTTATATATTACGGCCAACTGCTCGTCAGTGAAGAATTCTCGAACTCTGTACAGGAGTCCCAGTTTTTTAGAGGCATTCTTAGCAATGCTTCTAACATAATGTGTCCAGCTCAAGTTAGTAGTTAATGTTACACCGAGAATGTCAATACTAGGGGAAGTGGGAATATTTACATCATTAACAAATATATGGGAGTCAGTGAGATTCTGTCGGTTAGAAAATTGAATGTACTTGGTTTTCTGTGCATTAAAGGAAACTAGATTCATTTGTCCCCATTCATTAATTCTAGAAAGGTCCTGGTTCAGAGAAATTGCAGTGTTTATTTTTTAATTTATAAGATCGGGTTGGGTGAAAGAATTGGTAAATGTGAAGGAACTGTGGAGTGTTGAGTCATCTGCGTAGGAATGTATTGGATTATGAGTGGTAGATATGAGATCATTGATATGAATGAGGAACATAGTTGGGGCTAAAACTGATCCCTGGGGAACACCAGCATTTATTGAGTGAAATTGAGAATAAAGGCCATCTACCATTACACATATGTTTCTGTTATGAAGATAAGAAGAAATTAGTGGAACTAATGATGCAAGGCCGTAGTGTGACATCTTCGACAATAAAGATTGATGCCAGACTCTATCAAATGCCTTTGATATATGACCTAAAACTACAAGTGTGAATATGACCCTGACCACGGGAAACCCAATGCATACGCCGGCAGCTATTCCTACAACCGAGGTTCAACTGATCAGACGAAAAAGGGTTATGCTAGTCAAAGCACTCTTTGATACTGGAGCGCAAAAGACCTTCATTGCTGGAGATGTTGTCAGAGCCATGAATTTGCCAACAGTAGGGAGAGTGAACATGGCAATAACTGGATTTTTGTCAAATAAGGAAACGCAAACATTTGACGTGGTTAAACCCCTGATTAGATTAGGCAAATGCAAATGTATGGTGACTGCGGTGGTTAAGGAAGACATGAACACTTCTGTGGTAAATAAGGGTTTGAAGGAAGCATCTGACTACTTAACAAAGAGTGGTGTCCAACTAGCAGACCGTAATATAGAGTCTGTTGTAGTAGGTCCAATTCAACTGATCATCGGCTCCGACTATTGTGGACGCTTCTTGCGAAAAATGACTCGGAAACACGGTATACAGTTAATTTCTTCATCAGGTGGATACATAATAATGGGATCTCTAACCATATGCGGCCCAAGTGAATCAGACAACCGGATGGATCCAGTCTTTGTGACTCCTGCACAATCTCTGGTGGTGGCTAGAATTGGTGCAGAATTAATTCCATCACAGCTGGGAGACATTCTGGAGGAACAACAGGAACCTGTTTACAAACTTTGGGAACTGGACACTGTGGGTATAGAAGCAGATCTTCCCACCCCTGAAGACATCTTAACACTCAAAGAGCGGGTGGTAAGGTTTTTTACACCGAGCCGCTCAGCGGGCATAATCCCGAAATATTCGCTCACTTTCACTCGTCCTAACGCCGTAACTATAGCTCCGAGGCGAACGAAACTGTTTATTTTTTGGAACGAGCAACTCTTCGTCTCCCCATAGAAGTCTATTCAGTATGTTGGAGAGAGTGTGAAGGGAGGGAACAAGTGAGGAAGAGGAGGTACTTTTCTGGTCATTTCCCGCGTGCGTTCGGATGCGTTCGCCATGGCCTGACTTCGGTCTCCCAAGCCTCGACTTTGACTGTCTATTCCTTGTTTATTGTATTATCCTCGTTTCTGTATTCTCTCTCTCTCTCTCTCTCTCTCTTCCTCACCCGTATTATCTTTATTATTTTCATTTATCCCTCTATTCCTTCATTATCTGTACTTATTCTCCTTGTTTCTCTCTCTCTCTCCCTCTCTTCCTCACCCGTATTTTCTCTTATTCGTCTATACCTTCGTTATCTGTACTTATTCTCCGTGTTTCTCTCTCTCTCTCTCTCTCTCTCTCTCTCTTGTTCTCCCTCTCGCGCGCTCTCTCTCTCACCCGTATTTTCTTTTATCCCTCTATTCCTTCGTTATCTGTACTTATTCTCCTTGTTTCTCTCTCTCTCTCTCTCTTGTTCTCCCTCTCGCGCGCTGTCTCTCTCTCTTTCTCTCTCTCTCTCTCTCTCTCTCTCTCTCTCTCTCTCTCTCTCTCTCTCTCTCTCTCTCTCTCTCTCTCTCTCTCTCTCTCTCTCTCTCTCTCTCTCGCTCGCCTTATTTGCAGGAAATATTGTTTGTTTATATAAAATATTATTTCAACATGTCTCCAAAATCACCCAAAGGGGTAGTGTTGTTGACTCATTTTTTTTTTTGTGGTGTTCCCAGGAGGTGTAATCCAAATTTTGTTGGTGATTGAGGTAGGCAAACGGCAGAACTGCCTATAGCGAGTGTATGAATGTATGTATGAATGAATGACATGGATGTATGAGGTGGACCAAGAACCAGATGGATGGATGAGATTCGAAACTAATGGATGTAATGGGTGATGTTGCTGCTGATGATGAATGCACTTGTCTCTTGGTAGTATGCTATTCTACCATATGAATGATTGAATGACATGAATTCATGAGGTACTTTGAAATAGATGAATGAATGATTGAATGAAGTTATTAATGACATGAATTCATGAGGTACTTTGAAATAGATGAATGAATGATTGAATGAAGTTATGAATGACATGAATTCATGAGGTACTTTGAAATAGATGAATGAATGATTGAATGAAGTTATGAATGATTGGCAAGAAGGGAGGAGGTTAGAAGTGTTCCAGTGTGTGGTACTTGGTGTAGCAAGGAATAGGACAGAGTCCCACATCACACCGACTACACTTGGACGCGACTTCCCTCCTATGTCGGGGCCTCCTTGTCGTGTGACTGCAGACGTGGCACACCTTCTTTCCGGCCACCCGGCCAGCAGCAAGTTGTGTAGGGTTGGGAGGTACAGTCACAAGCCTGTGGGTCGCGAGGTAGTCCCGGCACTCAAGGCGGCTGGGCAAATCCACGATCGCCCTCGGAACTGGTGTCGCACGTGTGGTTCCGTGCTTACGGAGGATGGCCTCGATGATGTCCTTGGAGAACAGCCTTACAGAGCTCCTCTTTCCTGTGTGCGTCATCCACAGGTTGTATGCGTTGAGGACAGTGACATCAAGAAGATGGAGTACGACCTTCTTGTACCATTTACAGGTCTTCCTAAGGCAGTCAACAGCAGTGATCTGCAGCATATCACTCTTGTCCACCAACCGCATGTTCACATTATACTCCAGGACAGCGTCAGGTTTGGAGATAACAACTACAGTCCTGTTGCCTGTGACACGGTCCTGCTGGTATCTCCTCTTCCCGCTATCTCGCAATGCGAACTTGTGGTAGGTGAGAGGAAATTGACTGGCTTTGTGTCGTGCCAACAAATAGCCAGTATGTTCTCACTGCTCCTCTTCTTCCAGAAGATGTCTCCTTTCTGCGTCTTCTCAAACCGGGGCCAGTGTTTCCGGTTTGACCTAACAGTTCCACAGCTTCCCGTTCTCCTTGTAAGGAGATACCTGGCAAGGAGAGGAGAGGTGTAGAAGTTGTCAGTGAACAGGATACGGTTGGCATCTAGATACGGCTCCATCAGTGTCTTGACAACCGACCCTGAAAGACCCAAAGGGTCGTTCGGAATGTCCACATCAGTAGCGGTATATATGATAAGATCCAGCACGTATCCTGTCTCGCAGTCACACAGTACAAAGAATTTGATCCCGAAGCGGTGACGCTTCGACGGAATGTACTGGCGGAAAGAGAGACGTCCACGGAAGAGGACCAAGGACTCATCGATCACGACATTCTGGAAAGGTTTGAAAAACCGGCGATACCTGTTGAGGAGGGAGTTCAGGAATGGCCGTATTTTCCAGATCTTGTCGGCTCCGTGTGGCGCAGTGTTATCCACAAAGTGCAAGCACTTCAGAATTTGCCTATACTGGTCCCTTGGCATGTAGGTGTTGAACACTGGCGATGCTATGATGTCATGCATAACCCAATAATCTAACATGAAGTGTTTCTTTATGTGGGGCATGAGCATGGTGAGGGCCAAAAACACGAGGAGTTCGCCGATGTCAATGGGTGTCCATCTCCGCATGTGGGACGACCTCATTTCATCGGTGTGCTGGCGACCATACCGGTTTGTCTCTGTGACAATGTCCCCGAGCAATTGGTCATCAAAAAATGCCCGGAAGTCGTCGTAAGGGGTGTCATTCTCCGAGCAGGGAAAGGCAGGCTGGACGCCATTCGGTGCCTTGTCAAAGAGGGGTGGATGACCAGGCATATCCCGAGGCAGGCAGTCCTGCCACTGAAAGACAGGTGGTGGTACCGGCCTTCTGGCCCCTCCTGGGGGACCTCCTGGGGCACCTCCTGGTGCACCTCCTCGGGCACCTCCTCGGGCCCTTCCCCGGGCACCTCGCTGTGGCTGTCCCTGCTGTGGCTGTCCCTGCTGTGGCTGTCCCTGCTGTGGCTGTCCCTGCTGTGGCTGTAGCTGTCCCTGCTGTGGCTGTGCCTGCTGTGGCTGTGGCTGTCCCTGCTGTGGATGTGCCTGCTGTGGCTGTCCCTGCTGTGGCTGTGCCTGCCCGTCATCAGAGTCGCTTCCCGGCAGTGGGGATATCCTGGCTTCCGGCGAATCAAGAGAGCTTGGGCCAGCGTCGCTTTCCTCCAAATCCAGCCGACGCCTGGTCACCCTCGTCCGCGCCATCTCGGGTGGCGTTGCCAACACGGGGAATGAGCATCTGCAGCTGGTGTAGAGGTCGCTGGACCAGCTTGTGCATGGGCGGGGGTAGTTGGCATCTGATCTACCCCCGAGATGTTGGCGAGCGATATCACTGGAGGCTCTGACACGGCGGCTCGCTGCCTGGATGGGGGGGCTGGCTGGGGGGTCAATGACCTGGTCCGTTTTGCCGGTCTGGCACTGTTGCCTATTAAAAATGTGGGAATGGTATTTCGTATGAGGGATGTGCAGACTCCAACTTTATAACTGTATGACATGATTTATTTGAAAGAAAGAGAGAGAGAGAGAGAGTGTCGTGATAATATAACTATTTCACATATATATCATATATATGATAAAATAATATATACGGTACATAATTATGTTCCCCACAATCATTATAATGCCAAGCACAAATATTCAATCTTTCGTTGTTTGTATTACCGTAAGAAATCTACCGAACGCCTGAAATAATACGCAAATAAAATGCTTGCAATCAAACTCTCAATCAATTTCAGGGTCACATGCAATTATAAAAAGGTATATTGTAGACCACAATCTTCGCCAAGCTTCGTTGTTGCTTGTATTATCGTGAGAAATGTACCGTACACCCTGGTTATCGTGAGAAATCTACCGAACGCCTGAAATAATACGCTATAAAATGCTTGCAATCAAACTTTCAAGCAATTTCAAAGTCACATGCAATTATAAAAAGGTATATTGTAGACCACAATCTTCGCCAAGCTTCGTTGTTGCTTGTATTATCGTGAGAAATGTACCGTACACCCTGGTTATCGTGAGAAATCTACCTGAAATAATACGCTATAAAATGCTTGCAATCAATCTCTCAAGCAATTATAAAATGTAAATTGTACTTACCAACACCCACACCAGTATGTTCGCCAACCTCTTCATCATGAACGTCTCCATCTTGCTCAACGTCCTCTGCAGCATCACCCTCAACATTTGCGGCACGCAAATTATGCCTGGGGTGAAAGCCTATGATCGGCATATCTTCGTCTTCCGAGTCTTCCTCACTATCACCACTATCACCCAGACCTTCCGTGGTGTCATTCAACAGCCTATTAGAAAGTTCTGAAGAGTTCATCATGATATCTAGGTCCTGGGCGGTGAGCGGGGCCTGATGAGTAGGGTGGCGCGACGCACTAGGGGCCACGGCCACCGAATCGGACACGGGCAAATCTTGACCTTCCATCACGGCTGCTTGAGGGTTACTGAGTCATGGTCATGCAGTGGGGATATGTGGGTGGGACCTTGTAATACACTGCCTGACCACCAGGTTTCGCTTTCCACTTAAATTAGGGCGGGAATTAGCCCACGGACTAAAGTCGGGCCCCGCCACATAGTCCAATTTTTTCAATACGGACTTAAGTCGGGCCCCGCTAAACAAGGGTTAACATATAACCACTACCTAGACACAGTTGAGTATAAGGATGGCCAGTACTGGGTAGGACTTCCATGGAAGATAAATGCCCCTGAATTACCAACTAACTACCAGAGTTCAAGATGTCAACTGAATGAAATGGTGGAGAGGTTGCGTCAACATCCTGAACGACTGGAAACTTATCATAAAATAATTCCAGAGCAGTTGGAAAATTAATTAATTAATTAGGAGGTCCCAGGTGAAATAAACCATAAAGAGGGTCATTACAAAGGAGTACAAAGGATATCAAGCAACAACAGGTCTGGTGACCCTTCTAGGCTGCTTGTCCTCCAAAACACTTAGGATCAATTGTCCAAACAGTGGTTTAGAGTGGGTGAGGGAACATTGGAAAGGGAACTACTGCCCAGGAACTAATGTCCGTGGCAGGAATAGGAAGTTAGTAGGGGACAGATGGGTTAGTAACTGAGGGGGGGGATAAAATAAAGTTATTCATTTACAAACGCACTCAGTCGCGGGTTTGATGCAAGATATTTGTCTAGGCGAAGTTTAAATGAATCAACGGTGCTGCAGTCTATAACGTCTCGGGGAAGCCCATTCCACAAGTTGACAACTCGATTGAAGAAGAAATTCTTAGATTCGTGCGAGTTAAAAGATTTGCCGATAATTTTGCACCCGTTTCCCCGCGTGTAATTAGATTGGTCGATAGTGAATTACTTACTACAGTTCATATTGTCGATGCCTTTGATGATTTTGAACACTTGAATTAAATCGCCTCTTAATCTGCGCTGGGTTAAAGGAAATAGATTTAATTCTCTAAGATGCTCCTCATATGGTTTGTTCTTTAGGCTAGGTATAATTTTGGTAACTCTACGTTGAACTTGTTCTAGCTTGTCTATATCTTTTTGTTAATAAGGGCACCAGGATTGAACACAGTATTCCACAAGAGGGCATACTAAGGAATTGTAAAGGGTTAGAATTACTTCTTTGGATTTATGCTCAAATGACCTGCCTATAAAGCCAATTATTTTGTTTGTTTTCTTAACAACTTCTGAACATTGTTGACTCGGTTTTAGGTTACTCGATATTGTTACTCCCAGATCGGTTTCTCTGTTTACATTCTTCAGCTGAGTGCCATTCATCGAATAGTTTACTTTCTCATTTTGGTATCCGATATGTAGTACTTTACATTTATCCGCATTGAAACTCATTTGCCAAATTTGGGCCCAACATGACAATTTATCTAGATTGTGTTGCATATCGTCAACTTGTTCTTTTGAGAGTACGCTAATTGCAATTTTTGTATCGTCAGCAAATTTTGAGATTGTACAGGTGAGACCCTCATCTATGTCGTTGATGTAAATTAGAAAGATAATTGGTCCTAGTACCGATCCCTGGGGTACCCCGCTACTTACATTGGTCCATTTAGATGCCTTACCGTTTATGACTACTTTTTGCTTTCTGTCGCAGAGCCAATTTTCTATCCATTTCAACACACCGTCTTGTATTCCATGCGCTTTTAATTTTAGCAGTAAACGTTTGTGGGGAACTTTGTCAAAGGCCTTTTGAAAATCAAGGTATATAATATCTACAGCTTTACTCTCATCATAGAGATTGAGGATATCGTGGAAGAAGTCTAAGAGATTTGTTAAGCAGGAATGTTTGCTACGAAAGCCGTGTTGAGTATCTTTAAGTAAGTTATTTGCCTCTAAGTGACTTACGAGTCTGTCTTTTATGAGCGTTTCTAGCATTTTACATACAACTGAGGTTAAGCTAATTGGACTATAGTTACTGGTTAGGGATTTGCTGCCTTTTTTTAAAATCGGTGTTACGTTAGCTAGCTTCCATTGATCAGGCATAGTTCCAGACTGCAAGGATTTATTGAACAGCAATGTCAGTGGTTTGGAGAGTTCATCATTAGCTTCCTTTAGAACTCTAGGTGAGATTGTATCAGGTCCGGGCGTTTTATTTACCTTGAGTTTATCTAAACAATTCAATACTTCTCTCTCTGTAACGGTGATATTGCTTAGAACATCCGAATTATCTATCTGAATCGGCGATGCTGTAGGGATATCAATGAGGTCTTCTGTTGTAAAAACTGATGCAAAGAAGGTATTGAGGGCATTACTCATTTGTACTTCGTCTTTGGTATATTCTCTATTTTCATCGACTAACGGTCCTACAGTTGAAGTAGCTACTCTCTTCTTTCTGATATAACTATAGAATTCTTTTGGGTTTGTTTTACTTTGATTCGCAACATGTAACTCCATGGTCTTTTTACTTTGCTTAATTAACCTTTTGGCTTTGCGTCGTAGTTCTACAAATTTCACCCGTTCTTCGTCATTTTTTGAGGATTTTAATCTATCATTAGCAAACTTTTTAGCTAGCAGACAGTTTGAAATAACTGTATTCCACCATTTGGGCTTATCATTATGGCCTGTACGCCGTATTTTCGATGGTATGCAGTCTTGCACTGCTTTTAGGTAAGTGTTTGCGAATGATTCCCAAGATGTATTTATGTCGTTATTGTTAATTAAAAAGCTCCAGTCAGTTTCTTTAAACATTGCTCTAAGTTTACGAAAGTTTGCTTGCTTGAAATTAGGGACTTTCTCGATGCTGCTATTTGGTTCGTTACTAGTAAACTTTAAACTGAAAGTTATCGTACGATGGTCGCTGTTACTGAATTCATCACTGACATTCAAATTCTCTATCAATTCTTCTTTTGTTGAAAGTACAAGGTCAAGGACATTATTTCCACGGTTTGGAGGTCTAACAAATTGATATAGCGAACTCTCTTGCAAATTTGTATACAGGTCTTGTCCAGAGTGTGAAGTAATACTGTCTCCCCACTTGGTCACAGGTAAATTGAAGTTGCCACAAATTACGGTATCATGCGAGTTACTTAAGTCTGCAATTTGCTCATAAATTTCTCGGTCAGCTTGCACTGATTGAGCTGTAGGTCTGTATATTAGTGCAAGTATTATTTTTATACCTTTATTAATCTTTATTAGCACAAAGGATGTGTCGACGTTCACAATTTGAGGTTTTGACAAGAGGGTCGGGTTAAGACTTTCTTTGATAAAAAATAAAACTCCACCTCCATTTCTATTAATTAGACTTTTCTCAAACATTACATAACCGGGAAGTGAATACTCTGCTAAAAAGTCTCTGTCTTCTGTATTGAGCCAAGATTCTGTAATGCCAATAACATCATAAATTTCCGTAAACACTAGTTCCTCTAAATCTGAAAATGTATTGCGTATGCTACGAGCGTTTGCATAGAAAATATTCAAAGTTTTGGATTTGGAATTCACGGAACGCTCTTTATTCAAATTATTGGTTCTGCTCGGATCTACATTTATGTACCTGTCTGCCCTCAGTCCTCGATCCTCATCCCTGGTTGTCCTCGGTCCTCGGTGTCCTCGATCATTGTTTCTGGTGGTCCTCCGTTCTCTATGTCCTCGATCGTTGTCCCTGGTAGTTCTCGGTCCTCGATCGTCGCCCCTGGTCGTCC
>CM064531.1:15053504-15068062 GCA_032716605.1 Paralithodes platypus
GTAAACCCAATCCCAAGTCAACCAAAAGAATGAAGGATCTTGGGCTGTACCTAGACAATCAAGAATTAATATGTTGTTGAGGTCGTATTGGTAAAGCTGATCTACCCCTCAAAACTCGGCATCCGATCCTATTGCCCAAAGATTGCGACCTCACCAAATTGATCGTTTTAAAAGAGCATTAACCACTAAACACGGGGGGGTAGCAGACACTCTAGCCTATATGCGGCAAAATTATTGGATACCCCAGGGACGACAAGCTATTAAACGCTGTATCAAAAATTGCATTATTTGCAAGAGGTATAAATCTATAGCTATTCCTTACCCTGGTCCAGCGTCCCGCCAGACCGCATTAACCAAAGAAAACCGTTTGAGGTAACAGGTATAGATTATACTGGTGCCATCACTCTCACATGAGATGATGGACTGCCCAAGAAGGTATACATATGTCTATTCACCTGTACCAGCACTCGGGCTATACATTTGGAGATAGCGGAGGACATGAGCTCGGAAACCTTTATAAATTTGTTCAGAAGAATTGCCGCTCGGTGAAGTTGTCCCAGACGTTTGATTAGTGACAATGGGACAAACTTTGTGGGCGCATCCCCGCTAGTTTCAGAATTATTAAAGAGCAACGCAGTACAGCAAAAATGCTAGATTCTAGAAATTGTTATTGGTCATTCACAACTCCCAGAGCCCCTTGGCAAATAGGACTTACCGAAAGAATAATAGGCATCGTGAAATTGTGCCTGAAAAAGGTTCTTCAAAAGTCAAGAGTCAACCCTTGGATGAGTTAAGAAAACTGGTTGTCACAGAGATAGAAACAAGAGTCAACAATAGGCCACTAACAATATCAAGACGACTCCAATTTGGAAATTGAAACCTTGAACTCCGGCTCATTTGTTATATGTTAATACGACTAGACCCAGTACCGCCATTTGGAATGTGATGGAGGAATTAAGATCCCACCGTTTAAATGAAGCAGACACTACTTACGACGAAGCTACCATAAACTCTGCAAGATAGACTGGATGCCTGGAACAAGCAGTGGGCATCAGAATATATCTTAAGCCTACGGTAGAGGTATTACTGTTGCTAATTCTGCTAGTAACGTCGCAAACCTGAGAAGGGAGATCATAGTCTGTATTGAAGGTGAACCAAACCCTCACTCCAAATGGCCCTTGGCAAAGTATCCTAGAAGTCTATCCTGATCCCCGTAAGGAGTTATCAGAACAGTTAAAGTTTTATTCTCGAGGACAAACAACTCTCCGAACGGTTTTGACTCCGGGGCTCATTGCTTATGGGAGCTCACCATCTTACCGTAGGAAGAACAGCAACCCATAAGTTATAGGGGGAAACCTAGACCACAACGAGCAGCTGTTGCTGGATCTCAAAGAAATTTGGGCGTGATTTGTTTAGCCGCAGGTAATATAACATGATGCAACACATCATACTTCACCGGGCCCCAATCTGTGAGAAATAAATTGACTACAGGGGTATCTAGGTCAGTGTTGGCTATAGCCTTCCAAGTAGGTAACCTCATTAGAGTGAACCATTTCCTACCAGAACCTGGTGATTGTAAATACTGTAAAAGGATATTAATAGTTAAGTAATTTAGAACTGTATAAGATTACCTTGGCCAAGTTTAATTTAGTTATAAAAACCTGTGTATGATTAGATGTAGAGGTACTAATATTCGGTATTTCCCCAGTTTTTGAAATTCCCACGCTCCAGCAGGCGCGAGTCCACAATTTTTTGTAGTGGTAATCCTACAATCAAACCCCTGCTGATTAGCTTTAACTAAAATCGTTTGTGAAACGATATTTATATAAGTATTTATATAATTAAATGCTGTATTTTTTCATTTATATGATAAAGTGAAGAGGGAATGAACCCTTGGTAATACGAATTAGTATATAATTGATTTAAGAGTCGGAAATTGTAAGTTCCGATCAGACGCCATTGACTTTTGAGCTAATAGGACGTGTCTCATGACCTCTTCCCGCAACACCTCCGCCTCCGTGCCATTGCCCGGAGCGTTTAATTAACCCTTTTTGCTAACCGAAGCCGGATTCCTCTGAACTACAACCATGACCGGAGTTATAGCTAAGTCATTGAGTATACATGACCATTTGTACGAGAGAGTGTTTAGTTAGGGTATCTGATAGATAGGCCTTATCGTGGGTAAGACTAGGCTACTAAACAACCACTTCATCTGCCCATATATTCCAGCTCCATAAGGTAGGCTTATCTAATACAGTTTGAATTTTTTATTTATTTTCTTATTATTGGATTGGGTGTGAGATAGGATATATTTTTCGCCAGATTATCCTCCACAGACTGGCCAGAACGCTCCAGCCATCATGCCCGATAAATTATAAAAACTTGCATCAGCATTGCTAACCTAATCTGACCACCCCCCTTACTTTGCCAAAAGGATTACTATAGGAGAGCTAGAAAATCATGAAGAATTATCCCTAACTGAAAAAAAGGAATCCTCCCCTCTAATCTAAATTCCCCGAGATTCCTTGCCCAACTAACCAACCATCAAAGACAAGACCTACATGACTTGATGACTTTGCGTTTTCAAGACATCTTCGCCACATCCTGCCGCGACGTAGGACAAACCCCCCTGCTTCACCACCCGAATTCATACCGTAGGACCACCCCATATTTCATCAATCAGTGTGTGAAGAAAAAAACATATTCAACGCCAAGATGGAGGACAATCATGTACAAGAAATGTTAGACACAGGAGTCCAATCCGACCATCTACCAGCCCTTGGTGCCGTCCCCTGTAGTTCTGGTTAGAAAAAAAGATGGATCTACCAGATTCTGCATTGATTATCGGGCAACTCAACGACCGTAACTATCAAATATGCCACACCATTACCTCGCATTGACGATTCTTTAGACTCAGTACTACTAGGCGCCAGATGGTTCACCACCCGAATTTAGACTTCACAGGCCGGAATATTGGCCAAGTACCCGTAGTCCCTGAGCATCAACAGAACACGGCCTTTTCCACCATTCAGGGTAGACTGTACGAATTCACCATACTTGCCATTCGGATTATGTAACGGACCCGCAACCTTCTCACGCTCATGGAATACGCCAAGTAGTTCCCAACAGATCCGGGATGGCCAACCTAAAACTCAAGCCCTCCAAATGTACCATGGCACAAACGAAGTACAATTCCCTCGGACCACATAGTATCCGAAGAAGGCATTTCAGCAGACCAAGCCAAACTCCAAGCAATAAGTGGCCAGTAACCCCCCCTAACAACGTAAAAAGGAGTTTCGAGCCGTTTGCTAGATTAGCATCTTATTATCTATCGTTGATTTGTAAAGAACTTTGCCACCAGATAAAACCTCTCTCCAATGACCTCATCCAGAAAAGGAGAGCCTTTCCCTTTGTATGACACATTCCCATACCCTCAAAGACGCTACTCGTAGCCAGCACCAGTTTGTTTCCGTTTCCGGATTAATACCCAACTTTTTTCCGCCTCTACAACAGATGTGTCACTTTTCGGAAATTGGAGCCGTATTAGCTCCAAACCAGAGACGGGAAAAGAACACCTCATTGCTTGTGCTAGTAGAACCCCTCAACCCCGCAGAGATTAACTACTCCGTAACTAAGCGAAAGTTTGGAATCATCTGGGCACTTCAAAATGTTTTAGGCATTCTTAGCCGGAGTCAAAGTCACCATAATCACGGATCACCATGTGCCCTGCAATGCGCTCAGGAAGTCAGACACAAAAATTGCTTTTAAACAGTAAGATTGGGCGAAAATCCCTAGAATAAAATATAACTTTGAAATAGCCCTATCGACCCGGGAAGTTACACCACACACCCAACGCCGAACTCCCCTCTCCTCCAGACTGCCACTCTCCAGTCAAACGGCCCCTACCGCCACCCGGGCACCCGAACCAAAGAGCACACCGCATTTCTCGCAGTAGCCAAAGCAATGCTACAACATGTGTTCCCATATGTTTGGATTACCTCAAGCTATTCACATCCGAACACACCGCTGTAGTTCCCCGTACATGTCTGGACACAACAAATATCCCAAATATTCGGATTTAAGATCAGCCATTCTTTTCCCCCAGTTTGCCCCAAGGATATTATATTTTGTGAGAGAAGCCACCGCAACCCCATTGCCAACACAAGTCAGAACGCGTTGTGCAACAAATGAACACAACCGACTGGCCCAGCCAGGTTAGAATACGTGCAATGGGGAAATTAACACCTGCCCTCGCCATGAGGAGTCACCACCCCCATGAACAAGTTTTCGGAGAGCCACCCCTGCTTACTACCCTTTACTGACGTCATCTGTCCCGTTCCATACGAGTCCCTCGTCCAACTTGAATCAAGTCCTCTCGTCCATCTAAAAAACAGATACTGAGGCAACTGCAGGTAACTACAGGATCATCAAACCCGACGAGACACCAAAAACCAACACAGCACCATGTAGGCGATCTTGTCCATGGTAGCATAATTTCCTGTGCCCGTCCAAGCTGCAAGCCAAGGTACAAAGGCACCTTCGAGATTTTAACAGTACCAAATTGCTACCAACTCACAGTTAATTACCAAGGGGAATCACACACAGCCCCGTAAACCTTGATGTTAACACGCCCGGTTCCAACCACTAGATGATTAAAATGTATCTATGTTAGCTATAGTCCCTGATGATTATAAGGCATGCCCTGTTGACAATAATCCCTAGCCTTTTATCAACCAAAACAGAGACCTTGCTTTCCCCCCCCCCCCAGTTTCCCCCCCCCATCCACCCCCCTGCTTTAGCCACTACACAACCTATTCCTAACCTTGAACACCTTAACCTATCCCTCAATTTATCGCAACCCTTTACTACTACAAACTTTCCTGACCAGCCTAACCACTCCTGCCTCCACCTAATCGAAGCCTTCTTCAGCTCATCCCGGACTTACCACCTATCCCAAGCACTCTACCTCCTCCCTCACTACCACTCAAATTGCAACCTATCACCCACGGCAGCCTTCCAGAAAACCCCACCTTCAGACCAAAAATCTCCTAATCATGTCTCAAACCTCTTCAACCACCACACCCTCCAGCAATACTGAACTCGTTTCATTTTTTCTCCATCCCTACCACCCAACCAACCTTTCCTCTCCCTTTCCAGTCATTCCTATTACAGCTGACTCTCCACCTAACCCTACACCTTCGCAAATTTACCCTCCTCTTCTAAACCCAAAATTCTCCCTTAACACCTTACGAGCGCCCTATGCGGTTTATTCTATAGTACCGCACAGCGGTGTGTTTTTAGCCAAAAAGGGGGCTGTTTTACGTGGTCATGTTTCATGCCTAAATAAGACCCAGAAACGTTAAAACAAGTACCTATCCCTGAAAGGGCTAAACAGAGCTGTTCGAATGACACCATAACCGATCTCTTGAGTGTATGATGCTAGTTTTCGTGCAATAACCGTGCAACGCCTAGTGCAAAAAGCAGGTAATTCGTTAGTTTTCGGTACATATTGAGTATGTAGCGAGTGAGAGAGGAGGAGGGAAGCTGAGATTTGTGTCCAGTAGGTTCGCCCGCTGGGGTCTGGAGCAGTCATACGCGTCGCTAGGTCCCTCCTGCCACCACTGGTGGTCTCCTCTCTCAGCCACATTACTGTGCTGAAATTGCCACTCGGGACGCCTATGTCGATCTCCGGCACATAGTCCAGCTTTTTTTAAAACTCGACTATGTTGCTCGCCGCTAATTAAGGGTTAAAAACCTCCAACTCTACCATTCTATACCGGGCCTCCCCTTTTTCCGCTCCCCTCCAAAGTCAAACTGACTCATCCCTTCTCTTCTTGCCGATACATTTCCTCATCAAAACCCTCCCACTCACAAAACAACTTCAACCAAACTCCAAACTTCAAGAACCCCATTTTTTGTGCTAATTTCTCCCCGCTCTAACCCCCAGCTCATCCTCCTATTTTCAACAACCAAGGTGCGTACAAATGTCTGGCCGCCGGTTAGTGCAGACCTCAAGATGGTCCCCGTCAATCCCCGAGCCAAAACCCGAGGAAGAAAGACCACCAAACATGCCACCACCACAGCCGACCCCACCTTTACACCTGCCCCCACCAGCCAGTCACTTGCTACCCCCAGCCACCACCACCACCAACCCTTCTAAAGCCGCCGCCCGCCTCTGTCATCTATGGCACCTGCGAGCCCCTTCACGTTGTCATCACTACCCCTTCTGAGCCCCCACCAACTATCACAAACCTGCTGATCGTCCGCCTGTCCAGCCTACACCGTGCCGCCCCCAACGCCATGTGCCTGAGAAAACTTCCCCCATTCCCCCACTACCAAACACCCACCCCGCCACCAAACAAACTAATCCCAGAAACATATTTTGCCCAAGATAACACCTTGAACTGCCTCCCTCCCACCACTTTCTCATGAACCACCTAAACCCCCTGACCTTGACACTTCCAAGCTCCTCCCACCTCCCACCACCCCCAGATAACCAAAAGTGCCTACCCTGACCTCCTCACAACCACTTATTCCCACAACACCGACACAGCGCCAACACCTACCCCTACAAGATTAAGGTGAACGTCTCTCGCTCAAGGTCAATGAAAACGATATACCAATCCACAACACAAAACCTGCCCAGCTAATGTGTTACCTCGTCCAAAACTCCACACACACCCCTCCCACCCTCACCGTGTTCCGAGATATTGAGGCCCTCAATTAGAAATCGTGAGTCTTGTCCCCCATTCTTTTAACTGTGCTTGCGTAGCGCAATGGATAAATGCACTGAATTTCGGTGTTAGCATCCTAGTTTTTCGAATCCCTGTTACTGCCACATGTATGTTGGTTGATTTCATTAATTGAGTTTAGGATTAAGTCGGTTGGTTGAAGGTAACATAATAATGTAGTACAAGCCAAGATGGTTTGGTTAATATTGGTTTATACAAAACCTCACACCATACGTCTGCAGCAAAACGTCCAAACGTAACTTGGTGCAAGCCCGAGGTCGGGACTTTTTTCTGGGAAGGGCGATGGTGGAGATGGACTAGCCTTGGCCATCAAAAGCCAAAGCCAGCTAAGCACACCTGCACCCGTCTTCATCCTAAGCCAACGCCCCTCGCATCATGCTGCATTGCTAGCATAAGACGGTAAATCACAGCCAAACAAACTCTCCACCACCCAGAACCCAGCCTCAACAATACAAGTGAAACAAGTGCTTTAGAGAAAACGCGCCCCCCAACCTCTTCGACCTAGACTTACCCAACCCAGTGTTAGACTAGCAGTGGAGGAGTTGTTCATGGCAAATTCCTCACCAGCCCCCTCAATATCCCCACATCGTAGCTTATAATCATGATGAAAATTAACCTTAGCTAGGCTAGCAAAATGAGCCGAATTCCCATTTCCCAACACCTTCCCCCCAAATTCACCACCATAGTAACCTGCAAATTAGTCCCTACATCATTCCGCCAAAACCATTAATCCCTTTTTCCTTCCCGCAAACACAACAAGCCGTACCTAAGACCAAAACAAATAAGAATAAAAATAGAAAGTCCTCCCAGTCCCAGAAGTACTCCTTCCTGTATTTTTTCGTGCGAGCAATAACCTCAGGATAATGTTAAAACAAAAACGTTAGTGTCCCATGCCCCCTACTACCCCGAAGAAAACAACTCCTTAACCCCATCGCCAAAAAGGATTACTACCTTTCCCGTGCCAAGGGTAAGGTAAGGCAAAATCAGGGATATAATATAGGTGTGTACCTCTTCTTTAGGAAGAACGTGCATAACTAGGTATTACCTGATTCGGATCGAGACTTCCGTACGGAATTAGGCCATTCATTCCGTTAAACAGTCATAAAACCAGTGTAGACGAGTGACCCCCAAAAAAGAAGAAAGGAAAGAGCGAGACTTACCTTTATTGCGTGAACCGAGTGTCGAGCTCCTGTGATAACAGGAAGGACAACTACCGCTGTGACCACGTGCTCGTCAGAATCCTCTACCACTCATCCTATCTTTCTTCCAACCCTTTTGCTTTTTGTGTTTTTAAATGTAACGATGATTGGGGCAAACTAGGGTTAATTGGTATATGTTGAGGTTCACACTAACGTACTACTAAAGATGTTTATAATTCTTTCCTTCTCCTCTGTGACGTTAACTATTTACTCTCCGTTAGAACCGCAAGGGCTTGTCCTACAGTGACTCGCTAGGAACGCCAGGGCAGTGGATTTTGCTACAGTTGATGTACACATTGTGTGCTTTGATTTCATATGAAAGCTCGTGTCATGGGCAGTCCATAAAGGCTCTTTGTTTTCACCCATGTCAAGGCTTTATATAGTTAATTGCCAAGTAATAGGTTTTATCATTTAAGTAGTAATGATAGGATTTGAGCGAGAGAGAGAGAGAGAGAGTATAACAGAGTGGTGGGGAGGCGCTCAGTGTTTTGCTATAACTCGATGACGGTCAGAGCTGGCTGGCCTCGGTGATTGTTTGGAGGAGTCTTTTTATTACCATTCTTTGTGACGTCATGTGTAGCTAGCTTCTTTAGCATTGGCTAGAGGACTTGTTAAACCGCTTTTCCTACGCGGTTCGAACTAGTGCTAGTATATATACTGCTCTCTGGCCCCTCTCTCCCTCAGATCTGGTTTCTAGAACGCATCCCTCTTATCCCTTTGATATCCGTCCCCCCTCTTCACCTGAGAACCTTTCCGTCTGCCTACCTCCTCTCATTTTCCATATCTTTCATTCACCACCTTCTATTAATATTGGACCCCCTCTGGTTAACTCTTGTTGCAAAATCAGCTTCATTCTGGCCATTTTGTATTGTGCGTTAAGGTCTTATATAACCCATGAATGTTATGTTGTTAAGATAATTTGATCACTAAGCATTGGTTGGCATTCATATTGTTCAGTACCCCGCTTCCTATAATTATTAGTGTTCTGCTATAGTAGATAATGCCCTAGACTAGGAGTCTGATACTATAAGGTTTTGTTTCCCATGCGTTCTGTCTTCAGTTTAAAGCTGCACGCCATCGCTGAGTACGGGAGTTGATTGGGTATATTCTAGTCTGTGTGCCATTGAGAGTAGAGCATGCACGAATGAGGGCTTTTTGCCTATACCATTTCTGCACTGTTCTAGGCTCGATGTTTTGTCTTTGAGGTACGCCAGGAGAACGCTTAATACTTCGGTATTAAGGTTTCTCAAGAGAGCTAACCCTTTCCTATAAACTTCATATTTGACGCACAGACTTGATATTTTGCACTAGGCTATGCGGCCATGCCATGCGCACCAGTATCTCGTATCATTGACTCTAGCTAGACTTTATCAGTCATAGTAGACATTTAATAATATTAAACCAATTACTCTTATTATGCATACCCGTATTATGATTACACAAGCATTTTCGCAGCCTGTTTTGAGTTATTGAGACACAAACGACTTTAGGCTCTTTTTGTTGATAGGAATACTGCATTATCCGTGGCGATTATTATTTATTGTTGTAGCGTTTTAGGATATTCTTGGCTTAACCGACTGCTGCATTATATCTCCTGCCCGTTTGTGTGCATTTCTTGCACGACTCATTGTGGCCGCTCCGCTGCCGGGGCCTTTTTGGGTTCCATTTCCGATTCTAGCATCTTTATAGCATCTAACAATTTAAAGAAGATGCCTTGTTGGTGTTGAAGGACTTGCGTGTACTTTCTTTCATGCAGGAGTGCCTGACATTTATTGATAAAATTAACGTAAGCTGTAACTTCTCTTACCACCTTACTTTGCATACCATAACCAAGCACCTTCAGTTTATAGGTATGTAATAGGCCCTGTTTTCACATAACATTCAGCCTATAGTAGACACACATTTATTTAGAGTTTGATAACCTATTATTGCATATCGAACTCTGGAGAGTATTTGTGTTTCTTGTTCACTGGGAATATACATCAGAGGTTGGATCTAGCGCTTTCCGTTGTAGCATTTATGGCCATTACTAGTCCAATGAATAAGAGCCCTGATATATTTAAACCTCAGTCGTAACACTAGTTGACCCGGCGCTCCTGATATAGAGAGAAACATAACCCATACTCTATCTGTGGGATAAATTATATATATACTTCTTTCTTCGAATGTAGGCTCTTATATTCTAAATCTATCTATCTATCTACTGGATGTGCCCAATCCCCATTTTTCCTTAGTTTTTTATTTTTAATGTTTGCTATTTAATTATATGTTATTATTTGTTTTTTTCCTTTTTTCTTGGGGGTGGCCGACTCAAGACAGAGCAAGAACAAGGAAAACACACAAACAACATAAAAACACAGATAAAAACACAAATTCACACACATCTAGGTCACCCCGTAGAAGACCCAGAGACCAGGGTCACCAAGTTCACTCCAGCACTACCCCTGCCCCCGACCACGGCGAGAGGTTCCGATCTCGGCAGGCAGACATGCAGCGGAGCCTAAGCCCACAAGCCCGCCCCACCACACTTCCCAGCGCATGCTTCCTATTAATCGGCTCCCCTGGCCATGTGCCTGATGGAGTATTATCTAGTCCACCCTCCGCGGGACCGCTTCCCCCCACTGACCACGTGTTCATTCAACTATTCAGAAGCATTCTCCATTCACGCCTGTGCCACCACCACTTCCCCTGGCCGATCTATCCTCATTCTTCTATCATCCAAAGCTTTTCTTACACAGTCTCGCCATCTCAATGGGGGTCTTCCGGCCCTTCTATCTCCCCTTGTATCTTGACGCACCTATTCTCTTTGTAAAGCCTTTCTTCTCCCATTTGTTCAACATGACCATAACAGCTCAGCACCCTTCTTGTCCACTCTGGCTGACATATGTTCCTGCGGCCCCAACTCTCCTATCGTAATGCGATCTCTTCAATCCTCAATCCTTCCCTACGAGTAACTCCACACATATTCCTCCAGCAGCTCATCGTCATCACACGCTTCTTTTCTTTCTTCTCCTTTTTCTTCAGAGCCCATGTCTCCACCCCATACATCACTGTTGGTGACAACAATTCCTTGATACAGTGCACTTTTTACTGTTATTCCGAGATTTCTCGTCTTCCCCATACTTTCACCTGCTCCGCAATCCTTCATTCCGTGCACACACTCTCTGTTTTACCTCCCTTTAACATACTCCCAGTTCCTGCTTATCGGTGCCTCCTAGATATTTAAAACACTCACCTTGTTCCAATATTTCTCAATCCTCCCCACATCTAGATTCACCCTATACTCCCCTATTTCCACACCATTTACTTTACTCTTTATTGACGTTCACCTTCAGTTTTCCTTCCTTGCCCAAACCCAGCAAACCAAAATCTTTGACTACCCGCTGCAGTTTTTCCTCAGAATCCGCCACCAATGCTGTGTCCAGCAGCGAAAAGCAACTGATTCAAAACCTTCCAATCTCTACCATTCTTTCGCTACTAAACCCCATCCTCTTCCCCTAGTTCTCCTTTTTTCCCCGCCCCTCACCACACCATCCATAAACATATCAAACAGCCATGGTGACATTACACCAACCCTTTCGTAAACCTACCTTTACCTCAAACCATTCACGCCAACTCACCGATGTCCTAACTCTAACGTCATTCTCTGCTCCCTTCAGAAAAACTCGTAACTGCTTCTAACAACTTGCCTCCAATTTCATAAATACCTAACACCTTCCCACATTGCTTCACTTCCACAACGATCATACGCTTTTTCCAAATCCATAAAAGCCCAAAATCTCTCCGTATGCTTCTCTAAGTACTTCTCGCCTAACTGTCTTACACTGCAAACACTCTGATCCACGCAGACCCCTCTTCCCCTCCTAAACCCGCAACTGTTCTTCTCCTATTTCAACTTCCTTACGGCAGGAGTGTTTTCCCGTTATAGAGGTATTATTTTTTTGGGTCATTGGTTTGGAAAGCTGTATGGCAGGGTTGTTGATAGAGAGGATAACAAAGTGATCTCCCTTCCCCTTGTACATAAATTATTCTATATGGCGGAGATTATAATATGTTTTTTTCGGGAATAAATACATATACATTTACACTTAAAAACCATTGAACACTTATTCAGATCTTGTTTTTATGTAACATCAGCATTTGAGTACGTAATTTCATAGATATTTTTGTTTCACAGAGTGTTTTGACTATTCAAGTCTCTGAATTTGACTATTGGCCAAATCACGCTTCATGAAGTAAGAATAATATTAAATTTTGGGGGGGGGGATTATTTGAATTACTTAAAACGTCTATGTTGTTCAGGTCGCAGTAACTTCTCACCCCACCCTAGCGAGAATTCTCAGTCACGGCATACATTGACTAATTTTATCAAACTCTGCGAAGCAGAGTGATATCGCGCAAACACAGATCCCGCCCGTATACTGTGCACCACCAGCCATCCTGTCTGTCGTCCGTCGTCGTCGTCCGTCAGTCTGTCCGTAAACTCCTCCTAGACCGTTCAATGGATTTCAACACAAATTTCCCAGTTAATAGTCCATTTGGTCAATGCGATTGTCAGTGGAAAAGACATTTTCTTCCATTCAACTTAAAGGTTAAGGGCCATAGGTCAAGGTTTAAAAATAAGGTAATTTTTATATCATGTAATTTAGTTTTTTTTACTCATATGTCTTTAGTTTCACTATACAAGCTACTGCTAAACCTTGATATCGTATTGACTAAATATTAGGTAAATATGCTAAAGGGTAAGGTCAAAGGTCAAGGTCAAAATAAAAATAAGTTTTTCACTAGTCTTTCGTATATAACCTGTTTATTCTCACTAGGCTTAAGCATGGATATTCGGCATAGCCTAGGCCTATACCTAGTAGAACCCGCATCTCCCATCAGTAACCCTCCTCATTCAACGTGTAGAGAGCATTGCTATACGGTTGTAACCTTGCTAACCCTGAGAAGGCCACAACAAGTGTCGAAACGTTTGTCTGACTGCGAAATAAAGTACTGGCCCCCCACCGGGTCATGTTTTATCCTGCACCATGCTGTTTGCTGCTTACCCTGTGTATCCTCTTCATCTGTTACTTTGAGGTTCCCCCAGATCACACCCATCACTGACATACTACGAAGCAGAACACTGAAGATGACACAACCACGAGTGTCGAAACGTTTTGTCTGACTGCTAAATAAAGTACTGGTCCCCCCCACCTGTTCATACTTTTTATCCTGCCCCATGCTGTTTGCTGCTACCCTGTGTATCCTCTTCATCTGTGACTTGAGGTTCCCCAAGAACAAACCCATCACTGACATACTACGAAGCAGGTATGGATCCCCAGCTCTAAAGGGGTTTCGAAAATATGAACATTGCTCTAGCAGATTGGAAAAAATAAAATTAGATCTATACTTTCTTAATTGCTGTAGGACTTACAATGTCCTTCCCAACTTCTTGAAATTCCAATTATACAAAAAAAGCTTACAAAACTCTGAACTTTATCAATCATGGAACAGAAAAAACTATTAAATTTAGAAATATTCACAAAAGAAAAAGAAATAAACAATCTTGACCAATTTGTCAATGAATCTCGTAATGCACTGCGCAACTTAGTTTCGTAAATATACTTTATCTGCTTGAAGCCTGTTTATAAGACGTATAGTTGAAGGTTTGAGAAAAAATGCAAAACAGACCCATGAAAAAAAACTTGTTAACTTAGTGTGCCAATTCTGCTCTCAAATATCATTTGATCCCAAAAAAGTTTATCTTTAACTACTCCAATGTACCGCTGTCTACTAGATAATCTTTTTTGCTGTCCTTTGTGACTTGATTTTTTACCTGCCCATTTGTAAACCAAATTGTTTTCAATACTTTACTGCCTTCGAAAAGCCTGGTCCTCTAGGTTTCAAACTTGTAGGTTGGCTACCGGTGTCAAATTTAAGTCTGTTCGTCCAATTTATTCGGCAATGTTGCCTGTAAGGAATGCTATAGCTTTAAATCTCAAAATGTCTTCTCCCCCATATTTACAAAAAATCTATAAATATCCTCAAACAACTTTGTAAGAAAGAAGACCTATTGGTCTGTCGTCCCGACAAAGGTAAAGGAGTTGTGTTCCAGTTAACAAAGAATTACCATTTTTCAAAAATGTACGACATCCTGAGAGACGTTTCCAAATTTACTAAGCTAATTCAAACTGATATTTTCAAACTAAGCCTTACAATCGACTATCGAATCATAGATTACTTAAATCGATGGTAAATTTCAACACCGTCTCGGAGGACTTAGCTAATGCTATGAAGCCCTACAGGGTCATCCTTGGCTTTTCTTTATGGCCTCCCTAAGATCCATAACCCCTGGCCACTTTCCCCCTTCGACCCATTCCTTGCCGCATAAAATACTGCCTCTTATAAGCTTGCTAAATTTTGCTCCCAACTTTTATCAGCGTTCACTACGAACGATTATAACCCTGAAGAACTCGTAATGAATTGGTTTCACTTCCCTCTCAAACTACAAATTACCTCCCTCGTCATACCTATGTAGCATTCTGATATAACCTCCTTATTCACCAACGTCCCCTTAACTGAAACTTTAAACCTTTGTGTCAAACTTTTGTTCAATCAATCTGAG
>CM064531.1:15068162-15070662 GCA_032716605.1 Paralithodes platypus
TTGCTTGCTTGAAATTAGGGGACTTTCTCGATGCTGGCCTATTGGGTTCGTTACTAGTAAACTTTAAACTGAAAGTTATCGTACGATGGTCCGTGTTACTGAATTCATCGACTAGACATTCAAATTCTCTATCAATTCTTCTTTTGGTGAAAGTACAAGGTCAAGGACATTATTTCCACGGTTTGGAGATCTACCAAATTGATGGATAGCGAACTCTCTTGCAAATTTTTATACAGTGGTTTTTCCCCCCCCCCCCCCTTGGTCCATAGTGGTGAAGTAATAACTGGTCTCGCACCCCACTTGGTCCCGAGTAAATTGAAGTTGCCACCAAATTACGGTATCATGCGAGGTTCTTAAGTCTGCTATTTTGCTCATAAATTTCTCGGTCATCTTGCACTGATGGATACTTATGAGGTCTGTATATTAGTGCAAGGATTATTTTATTATACCTTTTATTATTCTTTATTAGCACAACGGATGTGTCGACGTTCCACAAGTTTTGAGGTTTGAACAAGAGGGTCGGGTTTAAGACTTTCTTTGATAACAAATAAAACTCCACCTCCATTTCTATTAATTAGACTTTTCGTCAAACATTACGAACCGGAAGTGAATACTCGGCTAAAAAGTCTCTTCTGTCTTCGTGTGATTGAGCCCCGATTCTGTAATGCCAATAACATCATAACTTTCCGTAAACCCGAGTTCCTCTAAATCGGAAAATGTATTGCGTATGCTTACGAGCGTTTGCATAGAAAATATTCAAAGTTTGGGATTTGGACTTCACGGAACGCTCTTTATTCAAATTATTGGTTCGGCTCTGATCTAACATTTATGTACCTGTCCTGCCCTCAGCTCCTCGATCCTCATCCCCTGGTTGTCCTCGGTACCTCGGTGTCCTCGATCATTGTTTCTGGTGGTCCTCCGTTCTCTATGGTCCTCCGATCGTTGGTCCCTGGGTAGGGCTCGGATCCTCGATCGTCGCCCGTGGTCGTTCGCATGGTCCTCGCTCCTTGTCTCTGGTGGTCCTCGTGTGGGCCTCGGACGTCGTCCCTGGTGGTCGCTTGGTTGGCTCTGCTTTTCTTCCAAAATCCTTTACTGCGTCGCGAAGCAGACTGCCAAGTCTTGGCGTGCTCCCACCTTCCTCATCACATTCTATAAGTAATGACCTTCCTGTACTACCCGCCATCATAGTTGTATTTAACTGCAGTTCTCGAGCAGCGAAGAGTGAAGCAAGTCTAAACGATTGTCTCTATGGCGGAACCAAATCTGACTGAAATACTGGGTTATGTACTATTAACTCCTTGCGACATATTATGTTCCAATAAGTGCAAGGAGGAGCTTGACAAGTATTTGGGGTCTTGAATTTGGCTCATGAGTGTTGTCAGCAGCAGTACATTTTTCGCGATTTCCATCCACCCAAACTCTGTTTCTTGTGATGTCTCATCGGTAGTCAATGGAAAGGTGAATATTTATAGTACATGATAAAACAAAACAAAATGTAAATAGGAGTCGGAAATAGGAAAGTGTAAATGAGTCCCGGAATACAATTAATTATCCCATGCAACTTTGTCCTTCACAACAAAGATCAAAACAACCCAACAAAAAACCGTCCTAACGGCTCGTCAAATTGTGAGTGGATGACCATATATGTTTTTTTTTTTGTGCTCAAATAATAGTATTTTTTCTCGCTCTTTCCAAATCACCTGAAACCAGAAATTGGTTTGTGATCCTTCAATAGTTTTCTCACAGCAGTGAACCGGAAAACCAAAAAAGATATGATTTTGATTTATATTGGTTTTATAACATTTTCGATTTATTTCGGGTTGCTACGAAGTGTATGGTTTTAAAATTTAGGCGGCTGTATGAATCGTCGGCAAATAATGCTGATGAGTATAAAACAAACTAGAAGTTCCTAGGACCAATACTTTTTGCGCTATGAATATTTGAAATGAAGAGCCAAAATGCGAATATTTACGCTTCAAACCCCCATCTCTGTTCCCGGCGATGGTAGCCGGGTTCCGAGCTGTTCCCCACCGGCTCGTGGGTGTGCATTATTTGCTCGGATATGTGGATATTACGCTGTATATATCACCGGAATCGGAAAATTGTGCTCTTTCCAATGGTGGAAAACAAAAATAATATAGCGTAATTTGGTTCGCGAGCTATGCACAATTGTTTTCCATGCAGTGACCCGGAAAAAAACAGAATCTATATGATTTTGATTTGATATGGTTTATAACAATTTTCGATTTTCATTTCGGTGCTACGAAGTGTATGGTTTTAAACTTTCAGGCCTTGAATGAATACGGCAAATCAATGGCTGAGTGAACATAACACAAACTAGAAGTCCTAGGACAAATACTTCTTTGCGCTAGTGAATATTTGTGAAATGAAGAGCCAAAATGCGAATATTTAACGCTTCACCAGTCTCTGTTCGAGCGATTGCTAGCCCGTGTTTCCGAGCTGTTCCCCACCTCGTTGTTGCGTTTAATTTGGTCGGATA